>CAEGAD010031595.1:0-95764 GCA_903067055.1 Poeciliopsis paucimaculata | reverse complement strand
TCAGTTCGTTGTTTATGTGTCATGTAACGTTAGCATACCGTACAATTATTCAGCCTGTTGTTGCCTCTATTCTATTTTTATTTTTAATTGCCTTTCAAGATGACATGTCTGTTCTTGGTGTTGGATTTTATCAAATAAATTTCCCCCAAAATGCAATTTATACTCTGGTGCGACTTATATATGTCTTTTCCTGCTTTATTATGCATTTTACTTAAGAGTTATGTCTGTTGTATTTGTTTATTCAACAAAAGAAATCTAAATAATCATACTATCTAATGTGGTTTGACTCCTACAGAGCGTTAAGAACAAGTTTTCTGAGTCAATCTTACAGTTCCCTGGTTACTGAGAAACAAAAATGATAAAAACATAATTATTGAGTGAGTTCTGGTAGAAAAATACTTCTTCTCCATTTTCCCTCATTGCCTCTTTGAGCACTGAGCTTCATCCAGATGATGACTGACTTTTCTGTTTCTAAACCAAAGTCAAAAACCCCACTTTCCTGAGAGGAAGGTGGTATTTTAAGAACTCCATCTTTAAAAGGTGCCTTTTGAAATTGTCCCACCTCTTTTACTGTATCCGCCGAGAAGATGGGAATCAATGCTTTATACAGGGAAACGCTCCGTATGATCACTGACGGTGTAAATGGGCAGAAAAAGCCATTTCCGCCGGGAAATGAGAAGGCAGCGACTTGTGGAGGCCCTCCAAAATGATACTTATCTGCCAATCAGAGGGGGAATCTGAGATAAGGAAAAGCAAATCACAGGTGAAGAGACTGGAGGAAGTGCCACGTCGGACGTGGAGTAGGAAGGGTAAGGAGGACGGCGGCAGAGACGGAGCGAAATACAAGGTGAAACAGGAGACTGCACCGTGTTCAGATTGTGGGCCAGAAAAGAGCAGGATGTGAGGGAGGTAATAGATTGCTGCAGAAAAAACTCCCTTGGTTCATGAAAGAGAAAGGGGGTGTGCAGCGGGAAAGCAAGTGTGACTCAGACAAATAGAAAGTGGGTGAATAGAAGTGGAGAACAAAAATGTAATGGAAATAGAACATCAGACCTTTTTTTTAAGTGCAATTGGGGGAAGATACCACTGAAAAGGAACATTATTAGATGGAAATGTCATCAGCATGCAGGTCATTTACTTCACCCTGCTTAAAACATGAAATGATGAGGGTCAAGAGAGGACAGGACGACGGTTTATGGATCTTCACGCCGTAATGAGGAGTGGGAAGGCCTGATGAGCCTCCAATTAGGACAAATATATGAGCCAACATTGCTGAATTTATCACATCACAACTACCAGACACTGGTTACTGGGTTTTATTCCTGGCACTTTTGGCCAAACACAAGTGAAATGGTGACAATAAATTGACCACTGCAGCAGCTGTAACCAAGAAATTGTGCAAATTGGAATGGTGAAAGTAAATTTGCGTAACAGAAAGACGCCAATTTCTGGGTTGGATTGGTTGGGGTTTTTCAGCTGTGTAAAAATTAATTTGTTTCGCAAAATTTTCAATGGAGACACTTTTCTCACTAGTTCTTGATCTTTTCTATTTATCATTCAATAATGAAAACCGGAACTATGAAAATAAATTAGCTTAATGGAAATTGTAAAAAATAAAAAAGTGCTAAGGTGAAGGTTTTTTTTTTTTTTTGGTCATATCAAAGTTAGAATTTTTTGCTAAATTTTTAATGGAAACACTTTTTTTGCATCACACGAGTCACATGATCAACAACCGGATGTTACTACTGGTGGAAAAGACGAAGAAGACGAACAGGAAGTGGTGGGCGCCGCATGTTTTAATTGCGATAATTGACAAAGTTTTGTGCGTCTTTGTAATAGAAACACAGCTAATAACAGTGCATTATGCATGGCAGCCCTTATTTTGTCCAGAGAGTAAACTTATTTGGGATTATTCATAACTCCTAAACTTTTATTTTCTTGAATTATGTGAAAATCGAATGTTACCAAAACTGCTTAACACGTCAAAAAGGTTATTAAAGTGTTGGAAAACAGGGCAAATTTTTTATAGTTTTTAATATATTTAGGTCAAGCTCATGTTTATTTTTTTAAAATGAGACAATATGTATGAATAAACAAAACTTTTTGTTTATTGGGAGTGAAGCAAATACCTGAGATTACACCATGGTGGCTAATTTCCATCTGTAATACCATTAGCAGGTTCATGTTAAAGAATAATAATAAATACAGTGATAATAAAAAACACACAATGAGAAATAAATAAAACGTGAAAAAGTGCTTTTTGTGCAATTAAAATTAATGCAAATTTCAAAAATGAACAAATATATCGAAAGGAATTCTGTATTTACTAAAAACTCATCTTCTAAATAGTTTTTAAGCAATCCGTTGGAGAGAAGAAAAAAGTTGAATAAATCCTGATTTTTTTTTTCTTCCCAGTGTTTCATCTTTTTAATTTAATATAAAATTAGCATGAGAAGCACAGCAGATAATTACAGCAAGAGTGAATTTTATTTGACAGTGTGACATATCCATCACGTCAACAAATTAAAGTTGCACTGGGAGTTTTTTTTTTTGTTTGTTTTTTATTTTTTGTTTTGCATGGATGGAAAACAAAAGTGGTACAAATGTTCCTCGGCTCTCAGGAGTGTACCAGGCTTTTATTTCCCTGCAGGAAACATTCTCCTCTGGCAAGCTGGGTGGCTCAGATAAGCAAGTGTGCTGTCAACTCAGCACCTTGGCTCGCTGCTACAAAACAGCCCAATCAATACATCATTAATCATTGGTTTAATGTGGCCGAGCCCAATGTGGACAAGCATTAAAATGGGGGGATTAGAGGAAGCGCCGACGAGCCTGGCGGCTCACATGTGAAGTCGGAGAGCTTCGAAAAAAAAAACAAAGAAAGAAAGAAACAGCAGATTAATGATGGGAGAGGAACAAGAGCTCAGAGTGCTGATGCCAACGCGATGGGTGGAAAAGTGTCGGCTTGTTAAATGTGTTGCCGTTTGTCTCCAGCATGTCAGTTACAGCAGTTTTTGACAAGACTTCTTCGTGTAAAAAGATGACTTCATCGCGTGAGTGCATTGAACCATCACTGCTGCGCCACAAACAGCTTTTAGGCAAACGATGGAGCGGCAAGGTCATTAGAGTTGACTAAAAGCAACACAACCCTGACTGAAACTGAGAAAATGGTAATTCATGTAGAAAAACTATATCATGCATTTATACGAGTGTATCACAGTATATAATTCATTTTTGTGTTTATAAATCTATTTATAAGCTTTTAAAACTGATGCAAAACTGAATTTCTTTCCTTACACAAGCAGTTTACGCCAGCTGTCGCAGTTTACGGCGCTCCTTACCCGTCCTGGCGCCGCTGACGCTGGACCACATCTCACGCAGCGTAGTGACGTAGAGTGATGCGTGCAGGAGGACGTTAAATGCTGCGCTGCTCCAGCAGGAGTTACGAGTAAAACACTTTTCTTGGTTAACCCACATTTCAAAAGTTTGTGCCTATGTTTGGAGGAACAGCTACTTTCTTTTACCGTGGAATATTATATGGTCTATATGAACCGAAATTAGGTTTTATTTACATGTATACCAGGCTAATGGCTAATGCTAGTTCCTGTGTAACAGTTATGAACTGAGTTACTTTAGCTTGATTTCAGGCAGTTGTGGGAGGTTTTTCTTGTTTGATTTTACAATTTTTTCTTTATTTTGGATGTTATTTTGGACCAGATTGTGTGGCGCGCTCACTGCTGTTTCTTTTTGAGATCTCAGACAAAGTAAAAGATGGTGAACGCAGATCTGGGCCTTGTTCTCCTGGATGCACCAATAGGAAGACACAAAGCAGAGTTAAAGGTTGGACCAGTCACACCATCAGAAACCTAAAACTACCGCTATGTCTAAGAAAACACTAAATATTTAACTAATAAAAACTACAATCATATGTGACTCATATGTGGACTGACTCGCATAGAAATTAAAACATCCATCTTACCTCTTCTTGCTTCTGTTGTTCCTGAACCAAAAACGACTGAACGAACCGTCCTGTAAAACATTCATGTTCGCCTCCATATTTAAAGAACTTGCAGTTGGACTCTCCCTTACAATAAGTTTCCTCTTCAGTGTTATTGTGCTAAATAATGAATGTGAAGCGTTCCTCTCCTCTCCATCCGAGCTGTTTCTGCCCCTGCTGTGGGACAGTGTGAGTGACAAGACGGCGACAGGGCCGCACCGGCTCTGACAGGAACACTTTGGCCGTTTTCTCTTTGCTGATAAATTTTTTACCAGCGTCTCGAAGCCGTTGGAGCTCATTGCAATGACCTCCTTCAACTGGAGCGCCGACGCGCCGTTTAGCTCGGTCCTTACAGAACTATGTGGATTCAGATATTTTTCTAATGGTGTCTTTTGCAAGACTTTGTATTTGCAAAAGTATTGTTGATCCGAAAAAGGCACCTTATGACTAAATAGAGGCGTTACGTCAATAACAAGACACACAGCTTCGAAGCAAAGAAACATACATATAAGGAAAGGCAAAATATTATTATTTAAACTACAAGGCAGTTTAAAGTGATGTACAGGGGAATAAAGGTGAAGATTGTTTCATCAAAATCAAAAACTACGGTAAAATTGTAAAAATGTAAGCATCCCATGAAATAAAGGAACATTAAAATTTACATGTAGAAGAAGAAAAAAACCCTAAATCAAGTTAAAAATGAGCTGATAAAATCATTTTGGACATGATTGTTAAACTTTCTGTGCTGAAAAAATAAACCAAGTGATCCAACTTTTGAAATCAAGTTTGTTAATTTGTTACAAGTAATCAGATTAAGTTTATTGAGTTGTCATGTTGAAGAAACTTAATTTGATCACAAATTAACTCTGTTTTTTTTTTTAAGTTGGAGCTTCAGTCTGTTTTTCCAGTGTGTTTTGTTTTCAGTCCTGATTTAAATGAACTAAAACGTTTCTGGAACATTTCAGGTTTTCAGGGAGTTTGTTTCAGAAACATTTTTCTATGACATATTTTATTCTAGTAATGTTTTTAACTTGTGTACTTGCACACTTAGGGTGAAAAATGAACATTTAGGCGTCTTGAATTGGGAGAAATGCTGACATTTCCACTTATGCATACAAAAATAGAAGGCTATTTTTGTATGCATAAAATAGCATACAAAAATAGCTATTTTATGCTATATATAGCATAAAATAATCTATCACTTCATAATCTGAGCTATCAGGAGCACATAAACATTAATAAAAGTGGCATGAGCCTTGAGGAACCCCACACAGGTGAACTAGTGCTTCATTGGTGTTTCAGTCAAAAACTTGGAATAAAAAACACCAGAGATAGAAATATTTGTTCATTTTTGACACTTTACTGATAAAAACAAGATAATAACATGAGTCGGTAAAACTTATGCTGTTGAATCTTCTGCTGATTTAATTATAAGCGCTCACTGGGAAAAGTGGAGATTTGTCATGACTTTATGCAACGTGCCTTAATTGGAGCGAGATAAAATGTGGTATTTACTGGGGGCAAACCAGACCACTCAGCCTTGCAGGCGATATCTGCTTTTTTTTCCTTTTGCCTCATAATCTAAGTGTGCTCTTTATTGGTGAACTCTAAATGAACCCAACATGGCTGAAATGTGGGATAATGATTCGCATCTACACATGTGAAAGAATGCCCCGCCCAAAAGCCTTTTATCACAATTGTTGACAAAATATATTGAGCCGAATAATTCAGTATTAAGTTCAGACTGACCCAGAAACCTCGGGATGACCGATATTTGTCGCCGCTTCCTGTCCCGTCTCAGGGCTTTGTCATGAACGCTCTGTTTGTTGTGCGGACGTCCTGCCAGCTGATGTTTACACCGCCCACCTCTGCCTTCGCTCGCCAGGGTCAAGCTTGTCATCTTTATACGTTTTCCCAAATTTGAGGGCGAAATGAAAGCTGATTAACCCATTAGCCAACAGGCGTGAGACTGCAGAACCGAATGAGACATGAAAGGATTTCGATATGGCCTTTTGTATCGAGGGCGTGACAGATTAGTGTTTCCACCCTTAAAGCCAGCCCCTGTGGCTCAAATAAAACTTCACCCCTTTGATCTGAGCCAGGCGAAATGCGCCCTGAACTTCTTGTGACCCGCTCCGTGAAAAAAAACACCAGAGCTTTTCGCTCCTGACTGCGTCTGCGTTGTCACCATCTTCACGACGGTTTGATGTCGGCTCACCGATTATCTGTCCGTTCTTTGTAGGATTTTTATGGTTCTGCGTCTTAAACTCCCAACAGTTTTACTAACACATTCCAGACAAAACTTCATGGTTACTCCAGTTTCTGTCCAGTAAAGATTGAGTCCTTTCAATAAAGTATCAATAAAGATGTTACAGCCGTATAACAAACATGATATGGCTTCTACTAAAATGTTATCCACGTTCTACCATTGGCTAACACTTTGAATGGAGTTACTGTCTTCCCATTGGCCAAAGTCTTTGAGAATTAGATCAAACTTACTGATAGACGTAGAATAACATAAATTATAACTATTGAATATTTGTTAACAATCTGGCAATCTAGCAGCAGACTGAAGAGAGCAACGTCTTCCTGGAGAGAAATTTGTCACATTTGGAGATCTTCTGTATTTACCAAAGATAAAACAGATGATTCAGTTTGTGATCAAATCAGGTTGATTTTTATTCAGTAAGAAAAAAAAAAATCACATTTTATCTCTGATTTCTTCACATGTTTATCGTCTAAACCTGGCAACAAAGCTTTCAGGTTTAGGAAAAAGACCACAAAAGAAAAAAAAAAAAGAATTCTGACTTTAATTTTCTGAGATTAATTTTGAGAACAAAGTTAGAATTCTACTAAACATTCTCTTAGAATTTTTTAAAATTCTAAGAAATTATGACTTCTGAGAAAAAAAATAACAATTCTCAGAAAAAAAAGTAATTGGCTGTTATCCTGTTCCACACTAATAATATGTTTATATTTTTTTATGAAGTAACTATTACACTTTTAGCTAAATTAGCATTAATTTAAAGCAAGAAAATATTTTCCTTGCAGCAAGCAGGTTCTGCAAAGGAGTTCTGCATGTGGTAGATTTGATAAATAAAAACTGCAGGGGCTGTGGGTAGGGTTTAAAAACGAGCCAATAAAAGTTAATTTATTTTAAAAGACGTAGGGCAACAATGAGCGGCAGAATCAATGGATGAGTCTGTATAAGGAAGAATGGACTCTTAGCTCGCCCGAGGGGGTCCGGTCCTCTGCGGCGCTCAGAGCCAGTCCTCCAGTCCCGCCGCCCTGCCGCTCCTACACCTGTAACCGGTCCGGCTCCGTCTCTCTCTTCAAATGCAAAGCTACCTCTTTATTACCGGCTTCCCGGTCTGCAGCTGCTTAGCTAACGGAGAACACCTGCTGCAGTGGGCGTCTCCGGGTCCGAGTGGTAACGTCGCCTCAAAAGCAAAACAAAATCAGAAAAACATGCAACACAACAAACCAAGAATTTAACCCAAACTAAATCCAATAAGAAAAGTAAAAAATTACTTCAAAATATAACAAGCAATCCAAACAGCAAAGTAAGAAACATGAAATGAACTTGGAAGAAAAAAGAAACAGAGCCCACATGACCACGCATGGAGTTTGATCTTCATGGTTTTCATCCAGTCCAAAAGCATAAATGTTAATTAATTTCCCTAACTTGCTCTTAAGTATGAATGCATGACTGTTTGTCCTGTTTGTCTCTGTGTTGAAAGAAAGTCTGGACAAATATGAGCTGGGTAGAAACTTTCAGTATTTCCCGTCATGAAAATACAATTTATTCAGCTTGCCAAACTGTTGTTGACGGGACATTTGGAGTCGGCGCTTAGTTGGCCGTTTTCCAGCTTTCCTCTCTGGACGAAAGAATCCATGCAGCCATTAGCAATTACCGGAGTAATACTTCTCTGGTTCCTGTTTATAACTTTTACATTAGCGTGTAAGCCTGAGTGTGGCCCACTCCCCTGCACATAAGTGCCAGGGTGGTCAACTTTCACACACTCAGGCGGCCAAGAAACTCCATCTTCCCAGTGTTTTGTCTTTATCATGAGGGGGATTTGGGCAGCTATAAAGAACAAATTAATGTGCAGTGAACGAGAAACAAGATAAAAAAGAAACTAAATAAGGAAGCTGGAAGCCCTTCTGCAACTTATTTCAGTCCATCAGCTAACAGCTGCATACCCAAAGTGTTTCTGTTTTCTAGATTTGAAAACAGTTGAAACTAAATTCAACATATTTACTTCCTGTTTTCAGTAACCATTAATAAGTCACATTCTGTCTAGAAGGACCAAATGTGCACCTACTGTCATTTGTAATAGTTTCATGTGGAAAAGTTAGTTTGTGGTCACACTATTTGAGAAAATCTCACTTCAAAGTTGATTGTCTTTGATGCAACACAAGTACGATGGAGTATTAAGAATAAGCTAAGAAAAAAACCCCCATGAAACTCTGAGAATAAAGTCTCAATATCACAAGAATAAACTCAGAGAAGTCTTAATGTCACCAGAATAAAGTTGCACAAGAATAAAGTCATAACAATATTAGAATAAAGTGATAATACTTGAAGATTAAAGTCTTAAAATTATGATAATACAGTCTTATGATATAATATATTTTTTATTTTCTTAGTGTCGCTCTAATACGCCGTCTTACATAAGCAGCATCCTGTTGGGTCTAACGAATTCCTCCAAAGGCTTTTAGTCCTTCTTGAAGTGTTTTTACACATGTACCACTTTTCAAGTAATTTAAAGATCAGATGCATAGGGGGCGCTGTGGAGCAGTTATTAAATCCATCTATCTGTAGTCTGGCTACCTTCCAACCTTCCAATCTTATTTTTTTTTATTTGCAACCTCTAACACAAAAAAGTAAATGTGTTATCACTGAAGTTCTTAATTTCACATTTGGAGTGAGGGGTGTGTTCGTCTGATTGGGTAAAAGGATCGAGGAAGAAGGTGAACTTTTTAACGGTTTTATGTTTTTCAGCTTATGAACTCGCTTCCTGCAGCAGAAGTCTCCGATAGATTTCCACAACCCAGTCCAAAAGCAGATTCCCCATGTATTGCCATCTGCTGCAGGCGAACCCCTGAGCTTCCTGTCCCACCGCCATCAGCCCAATTTGGGAAAACATGCGGGTTAAATGTGAAATGTGCGCTGGAACGCCGTCAGGAGCCGTGAATAACATCCCGTCTCATCAAGCCGCTTTGCAGCCCGTTCACCCAGAGGAGGCCGCTCGCTAGTCTCTCAGCAGGCCTCATCAGTGTGCTTGTACTACTCTAATACGTGGGAGGCGCCCTGTCAACCCCCCCACAGCCACCAACCGGGCGAGCCATTATTTTAAACCCCACACACTGGCACACCACTGCTGCTCTGAATGGACGGCAGATTGAAGGAGAAAATTGCTGCATGCGCTCCTGTGTTTATGCATCGTGTGACCGAAGCTGTGTGCAGAAAGGGGAAAATGATTTTGTTACCTCGTCTGTCAGCGGTTTTTCCCCCAACCTGAGAAACACCTGCAGCACATTAGCCAGCCCTTTTCCATATTCCTGTCTGTCTCTGTAATGATGACACTGCTGACTGCCCCACTGTGGGGCGATTGTTCAGTGGATTTACATTTATAGTTAGTGAAGTAATTGTTTCCCAGGTGTGAAATGAAACTGTAATGCAGTATTATGGATTTTCCAGGCACAAAGTGCCTTTTATTGCTCAATCAAGTTACTTTTAATTGATGTTTATATCAAATATCAAATAAATTTGACTTTGAAATTGGGCCTCTGTCTCTTTAAAAACTCCTGCTCTTTCTGAAACTCCTCCTACAGGAAGTCATCACAACATTTTCATCAGTAAAGTAGCTCGTATAATGAGCAGCAGACCCACAGTTCCAGCAGGTGTTTGCTAATTGCTGCTAGCTAGTTTGAAGGAGCCGAGTGAGGGAGGAGCTTCACCTCGAAGGCGGAGCTAAGTCCACCCAGCTGTTTTATGCATTCCAAGTGTGTTTTTGATGAGCGAATAAAATTATAACATGATGTAAAGCAAAAAAAGTTGCATTTATAAAATGCTGGCCTGTTTAAAGTTAAGAATGTGTTATTAAAATGTCTTATAAAAATGTGAATTCTGTTCCTTTTAGCTTAAGATTTTGCTAAGAGAATATTGGATTTTCTAAATAAAAAATGCTCCAAAATGACAAAAGAGCCACATTTAACACACAATGTGGTTTATCACAGACAGTAGGAGGAAAGAGTAAAAAGTGTGAAACTTTGAGTTATGAATTTATGTGATGGAGTCATATTTTAATTCCTTATTTTTCAAAAATACCAGTTTTTACATGAACAACCGCATATCTCCTATTAGAAACAAATGGATTTGGATTAACTGAGGATGTTGTGTTTCTTTGTTATTTCTCTTCCATTTTATTCAGAGCCAAACATTCTTCACACAGTTTCTGATTTAATCTTTATTTCCGTTTCTGTTTAACAAGCTTTGAACTCATTTTTTTTAGATCAGAAACAGAAACCATCTCTATTAGTGTTTCATCAGCTTTTAAAGTATTTGTAAAAAGCATTAAAAGAAGGATACAGATACAGATTTACAATGAAGAAAAAGTTGGTGGTCATGTATTTAACTAACCTTTCAGAAATGTCAAAAAATGGAGATCTAAATTTGAAACGAGAAAATGAAATTGAATAAAAAAATTGTCTAAAAGACTGAAGATTTAAATATTTGATTTAAAGTTGTCATCAAATTAAGTACATTTAACACCAATGAGGACAATTTTCTACATGGAATCATGTAAATAAAGTAAATAAAGTTTGATATTTCCTGACAGCAGACCGTTTTTCCAATCATATCACACCCTGCTGTGGCTTTTAGTCGGCTGGAGCTCATATAGAGCGGCCGGATGATATTGTACATTAATTCTAACAACCTGATATTGCATGGCCATAACTCTGGCCTGCTCACAAAACTGCCATCTGTAATAAAGTCCCCCATCCAATGGGCCAGTGGTGCTTGATGAGCGAAAAAATTACACCGTTGCTCATTGTGATGAATGGGCGTTTTCCCGTCGTTATGACGACGTGGGTTATTTTCCTAAAGTGGATAAAGGCTGATGCATGCATTTTCCCAATCATACCTGTGTAAAAGCCTATTTATTGTCTCACCAGACTGTAACATAAAACCTTAACTGGACATATACTGTGTGTCATGGAATAATACAAAGTGAAAAATATCATTTAACAAGCAGTGATGTTGTTATGCTGTGAGCATTAGTGAGAAGAAATTATTTTTTTTCATATATATTTTAAACAAAAACTCTAATGCTTGATTTTATTTATTGTAATGATGATATTAAGCCTTTCTCAGGAACAGATTACAGATATAAATGTGTAAATCTATAACATGTTGCAGCCTTTACTGTATTTAGTTAATAATTTTGTATTTCGTAGGATGCAGCTCATCAGAAAATATCTCAAATTGCCTCCTGGGTTCATTAAGAGTTAAGTGGGTGATAAATACAGCATATTTTAACGAGAAAACAAACAAAACAAGTGATGTATTAAAAGACAGAAAGACAATATCTTAAATTTCCATTCTCCATTTTTCTGCTGTTTTTATTCTATTTATTCCCAACAATAAGAAACAGGACACACGTTTTATTCAGCCAAGTCTAATGAAAGTCTTGTTTTTGCACAAGGTTATGTGTGACCCTATTTACTATGGATTAAAACAGAATAATGCAAAATGAAAGACAAATATTTTGTGCCCTTGCCAATATTTGTAATTTTAAGAAGAATTAACTACGTCTTAATCTTTTTGCACAAAAAAAAGGTCAATCCTCTTTAACTGCTGGTGTTTAATCTGGGTTATATCTGTGTCTTTAATTCATTTATAGCAACTTGAATGAAACTGCAGCTACAAGTGACCTGGCCTTCCCTCACAGTGAATGAATTATGGCCACCAGACATAAATCTGCACCTTTTCCTTTTCAGACACATGCTTGATTGACTCCATCTTTCTGTTAGCTTATTATTTCTCTCTGCTGATGAAGAAAACCGTGGATCTACTGTAGCTCTGCAACAGGAGAGGCGATTTAATCTAAAAGTTGTAAAAGAAAAAGAAAAGCGAAACGACAGCCGCCGCCGCAGATTGTGAAGCAAATCAAGAAATCTAATCTAAATACGGTGTTGCGAACGTCACCGCCAAGAGATTAATATTGACTGGGGGGAATTAAGGCTCTTGGGGCAGAAAATAGTTGGAGACAGTTGAGATTGAAAAGGCAGTAAGAATTCATTCAATTTCCCATCTGCCTCTCAGCTCTTCCATTCAATATTCCCTTTCACTTCCAAAGGGTTTTTTATTGGCACGACGCTTGCAGACAAAATCAAAACAAAAGGTGTCAGAAACATTTCTTACTGATTAATATCAGGCTGCACCAGCTCACTACAGTTGGTATTTATAATAGTGTTGACAGGCTTGCTTATTGACAGCAATAGAGCCGTTTGTCATGCTGCTGTTGTGCTTCTGGTTCGGTTTTAGCTGCAGGGGGGACAGACTCCTCTCGGTGTATTCCCTCTTGCCGTCTCACATTCTTTCCAATTTCACACATTAGCCAATTACAAACACAAGATAATCAAATCTTCCCTTTTAAATACACACCCTGGTCATCTGCTGGGCTGCAGGGATGGCATTAGTTCTCCATCAGTGGTGATCTCTGGGCTTAAGTTTCTATTGCATTATGGGATTTGGCTGCAGCAGGTTAATTAGATTTGTCTTTAAGGCAGCTGCTTGATGAAGGGGTGTTAAGGGGACGGTTGTCTGTTTCACTGTGAAGAGACATCCAAAGAATGTGTGCGGTTTCTGTCCCACCATGCAAGCATGTGGGGTGTGAACGCTCACGTCTTTGGGACGTTTGTGTGTTTCATTTAAGCCTATGAATAAGTTTCAGTCCATGTGGTGGCAGGGTCAAGGGTTGATGGGTTAGATGGAGCCAACAGGAAGCGACATCTGCTGTCTGATGTCTGACAAGGATGGATTGCATGACTGATGGGTTCCCAGGTCGAACAGCGCTCGCCTGGAGGTCAGTATTAGTCAGGGTCTTTTCAGGACTTTCTCCTCCAGGAGGCCAATCAACTTCAAACACTGGCTGAACAAGAGGAGGTGGGGGGAGTAATTGCAAATCAAATTGACAAGTCATTCTGCCTGGAGTGCCCCTCTTGCTTTTTATGCAAAATTTCCCTTGTTACTCTCCTTTCCTCTGCTGGAAGTTGCCATTTTCTCTCCTTCTTTTTTTGGCTCCATTTCTGGAGAACATTTCCTCTCATGAGGCGGTATCGATACAGCAGGAAGAAAAGAGCAAACTGGTCAACAAAACGACTCAAAGATGCATCTCACGAGTTATTTTATTGAGCAGTACTCTTGAGTGCCAGCTGATAATCATATAGGCCCAAACAGAACCAGCTGCCTGCAGAATACACTGCAGTTTTTAGCCTAACTCGTTAGGTTTAAGTTTCTCAGTTCTAAAGAACATTCATATGCAGAAAGGAAGATGTTCAGGAGGGAGGAAGATGATCTGCTGTAAAGACCAATGGATGTTAGAAGGTTTGGTGGATCTGCAGGTAGGAGCCAATTATAATATATTAATAATATATCACTTTTCTAATACCAACCACTCTACACATTCACAGAATCACTTTCAATCATTCATTCACCAAAACCTGGGCAACTTCAAGTAAAGAATTTGGCCTTGGAGGAATCAAACCCTCAACTGTTAGGTTGTGTTGACGCCTGGTCGCCTGGTGGATTCAGTTTGATTGGGAACCAAAGTTCAACTTTTGTTCCATTTCCAGCTGCTGTTTTTCTCTTTCTCACTGCATTGTGTCAAACCAACCAATCCTTCTGAGCAACTTGTTCCCCAATTCACCTGTGGGGGCGCTGCACCAAGAATCAGTGAAGGAAACAACACAAAAACCTCTGAAGAAGTCGCTGAGAGCAACGTCCTTCTTCATGAAATGGAAACAGAAATGTCAGATTTTAGGGGTTGTATGATTTCTCTTATGTCTTTAGACTAGCATGTTCGTTTTGGTTGTATTTACCCAGAATGCCCTGCGCTGTAGTCCACTTCCTGCTTTTGGACCGGTCGCCGGTCCACTTGGTGCATTCAAACTGCACCAGAGTTCACTTCAACCGAACCCAAACCGAGGTTTGCAGGAGGACCAGAGTTCTGATTTTGTTCTCACTCAAACGATCCGGAACCCAAACTAGTGTTGGATCAAAGCGGATTAACCAGGACTGGTGTGAATGCACCCCTAGATTACAAGACTGCTTGATAAATGACAGTTGGACATTCGATTAATCTGTGTCTAATTTTAAATGTACAAAATTATCTCAAACAAACGAGGGGCCCAATCAGACTCATCTGGAGCCAAATTATGAAAGGAGATAGATTTTGTCACAGAGTTACAGGTGGGTATTGATAAAAACACTTGCTGCTGTTCTTCTTTAAAACTGCTGGAGACGTTAGAAGGAAAACGTAGTAATTGGTGAAAAGAAAGCAGAAATTATGCAAACAAACAATGTGCAGTTTGAACGACTCACCAAATCCTAACAATCGTCATTATTTCTAACGCTTCCATTTCATACCTGGGCACAATTCTCTTGATAGCTTTGTATTATTCTTAACTGTGGAGACAAATGGTTAGGGAAATGCTCAACACTGTGTACGGTGTATTTTATTCCCAAAGAGTTGCAGAACTTTTTCATTTTACAAGAACATCCAGAGAACCTGCAGCAGCTCTGACCAGCTGGTTTATCAAACCCTGGTTTCTGCGACTTTCAGGGTTTCAGATCTGAACGTGTCGGTGTGTGTTTCTCAGACGGCCTTCAGCCTGCACTCTGGTGATCAGGGTGAGCTTGTTAAAGGACAGCCTCCAGGCGAACTTTCTCAAATTACTCCTGTGTGGCAACAGGAAGGAGAGACCGACGCTCTATTGGTGGGTTTTTTAATTGCAGAAGGCAATAAAGTTGCCCCTGGTTGCCTCTGCAACACCATCAATTTGCGGTATATGAAAACTACAACAGGGCACCACCTTGAGTTGTGTTAATGCTGTTCTGTGTAGCTTTAATGGTGCGAACTGGATCTGCTGTTTCCTTTATTTCTAACCATCATGCAGGATGTCCTTACACGCTTCTTATCTCTGCCTTTCTCAGGAGTATCAAGATAAAAAATGAACATCCTATAATTTCTCCTCGCTGCTCCAGGCACTCCTTCAATTACAACCTTTCAATTGAAAATGTCTGACAACTCCCTGCCTCCCTCCCTGTCCAGTGGCTGCAGTAGAAATGGGTGTGAATTTATTGAAAGGTCAAAATTAAAATCAGAGGAGACGGAAGCTGCAGAGCCCCGGCATGGAAATGACCGTCACTCTATAAAAGTTATGGGGACGTGTCGCCGTCGCTGCGGTGGCTCTCGGATTTGTTTCTATTAACAATGAGGTTACGGGGAGCATTACATGCATTTTCACAGAGCTTGAGTAACTGATACGCTATTTCCCTTATCCTTTAAGCCCTCCAAGTGTTAAAGCGCGTTGAAAATAAAGAGCATGTTGATAATATAAAAGCAATAGATAAGACCGGAGTCTTTTTGGAACAGCTGTCAAATAAAAAGGCTTGACGACAGACTGCTTTTCAGCATAAGTGCAGCTGTGGGTCTGAATGGTGTTGGATTGCAACGTGACACACAGTCATTTCACGCAGCTGATGCTGCTCATGTGTGCATGATTGTGCGAATGCATTCATGAGAAAGTAGGATGAGATTGGTTTGTGGAGCTGTGTTCGTGCCTTTGCAGAAGCAGTTAGTGCTTCCTGTTGGTGCCTCCATCTCTGCTGCATAACGATGTGTTGCCCTCCGCTGCCCCCTTTCAACACATATTTCCATGCAAACATGGCACAGTTATGCATGTGTTCCACGTTAGCTCTAAAAATGGCACTTGGAAGGATTTTCAGTTTACTGTCATTTTACATTTTTCAAGGAACTCCCTTAAGATAAAAAAATCTTTTTCCAGGGAGATCTTGATTTGGCAAGATTCTTAAAGAAAAATCTTCCTGAACTGGAAAACTTTGGGTATTTTTCTTTGAGTTTTTGCATTTACTTTGCCAAAACATTCAGCAGCTTTGACTAATAACCAGATGTAGGCACATGTATCTATTAAACTTCACTAAATTTCACCAATTCAAACTGCGTACACTCATTACCAGACCAGCTTCACTAAAGGATTTTTGGTTGATTGCTGCTGAAGAACTTGCAGGTTTGTGGACGCAGTGAAAGGTTTGGTAGCGCGAGGCGCAGCAGTCTTCTAAGAAACAAAAGTCCTGAAATATGGCAGCTTGACTAAGATTCACCAAGTTTTACCCGGACACGACGGCACATCTACACTCATGCCGACTGACAAGCACGGTGGTGGAGGGTTGATGATTTGGGACATTTTTAAAGACACAGGACCAAAATGCTTTGACTGATAAATTCATGTAAAATTAAACTTTTTGAATTACAGAATGGAGTTAGGCTTTCAGACTATATGTAATTTTTTTTGTGGCTTTTCTAAAGTTTCAATAATTGTTACCATAAATCAGTGGCTTCATTTCTTTAATCATCAGATCCTGCTTTTTTTTGAGCTAATGCATAATTGTGAGTTTACTGTTTAATGTCAGAAACATTCAGTTGAAGTGATGCCTACTCCCACCTGCAGGTGGCAGTATAACAGACTACTGCCTCCAGTTACAGTCCATGATTGATGTGGTAACAGAAAGCGGCATTTAAGAAACATAAGTGTAAATATTTCTGAAGTAGCAACACAAACTCAATGTTTTAATGGAAAAAATAATCATGAAATCCTGGTGGAACTGATAAATTCACAATATTTAATCATTCTGGTTCTCCTGGTTTGTGTCTTTCTCTTTTTGTCGTAGCTTTTTTTTAGATTTAGCGCATTCTGTGGCACTAATGCAGGTCAAATTCCTCCTTAATTAAAAAGAAGTGACCACTCTTCAGCTTTTCGTTTAAATTACGTCACTTTCATTTTTCATATTTCATGTTGAAGCGCAGCGTTAATGATGCAACAATTTAACTATTTACAGCTGTAGACAACTTATCAAAGGAGAACAAATCCAGCATATGGTATTTCTAGAGATATATTGCAGAAAGTGAATCAGAATTAATGTTTTGATAGAAACAAGCCTGTTAGTATGACAGTAACTCTGATTTCCAACCACTAAGACCAAAGTCTGAACCTCCTCATTGCATTTCAGTCCTGCTTCTCTCTGTTGGACTCTCTCTGATGGATGCAACACTAGGGAGCACACTTACTCCAGAAATGAGAAGACAGCGGGAAAAAGAAAGAGAAAAAGAAGAAGGGAGTTACAGCGGAGGGGGTCGGAGACGAAGAGGTGGCTCACGCCTGCAGGGCGAGAAAATGAGAGGAGGAGGAGGGAGAGAGAGTGAGAGGGAGCAAGTGTGTGAGCGACTCAGAATGGAGCTTTGTGGGCTAGATGGAGAGCAAAGCGAGATCAGAGGCAACGTGAATACAAGTGTGTGCAAAAGGAGAACCGCCGTGTCAAGCCTGATTTCATTATGGGGGCTAATCGGGTCCATATACTTTAAGTGCTGCTTTAATTTGTCTAATCTCTGCAGGGTACGGCTGCTGCCCTGCAGACTGGAGGAGGACGCAGACGAGCTCCGGCTCTGACCCGGAGACACAGTCTGCTTTCCTGCCTCCAGATTCACGTCTTCATCCAGACGTTTTCTACTCAGTCATCACAGCTGTTGGGTGAAGAAATAAAACTGTGGCAAACACTGAATGACTCAGTCTGAACATGTCCTGTTTGTGTTCGCAGCGCAGCGTCTGACTGCATCACATATTCGCCTGGAGGTTTGCATCAACTAATCTGTCCTCTCAAATTCTTGTCAGGCCTGCAGTTTGGGACCTTTACCACTGCAACATTATTGGAGTTTAATGAACAGTTTCCACTTGTTTCATTGGAGCCAAACAGCACTGAGCTGATCCAGTCATGCTTTTTAAAGGGACTTTTAGATGCTAGCTAGACCAACACAGAGTAGTGTGAAAGCAGCTGCGTTTGTATAATTTGATCAATTTCGCAGAAACTCTTGTTTTTCTGTAATAAGTTTTGGTGACAGGATGAGGTGGTTTTTTGGGGGGCTGTATTGAAATCGGTTTATGTTGAAAAACTGCAATTTTTTTGAGTCACACAATCACAGGAAGTAGTTGGAGGAAGATGGCATGGAGTATTTTTCAATGATTTATCACGACAAAGTGTGATTTTAATGGCACTTTTTATATAAAATTCCAGCTGTTTCTACTATGTTTTTATATTATGTTGTTTTATATAACATTGGTGCTGTGCCACACTATTAATTCATTTTTGAGAGTTTTTAAATGTCATTGTGCTTTCTTCTATAATGACAATTCTAATTCTAATGGAAACCCAACAGTTATTAAATTGTATTTTTTGATATTAGCAAAAAGGTTTTTCACAAATTTTGTGATGGAAATGCAGCTATCGGTTGATTTATTCAACAAACTGGTGATAAACAGACATACCAAACAAAAGCATGAGATAAAACTATGACAAATCAATAATAAAAAAAACGTATAAAACATACTTGCATCCCAGTGTTTCCACAAAGACGACTGGAGTTTCAGTTCTGGGAAAACTTTATAAACATGAAAACTGAAATGTCTAATATTCTTCTTCGTAAAGCAGCTCAAACTCAGACTGGATGGAGCAACAGTTAAGTTGCAAAGCATTTTAATTCTTTGCACATTTCTTAGCAATCTGCTATGCTTAAGTATAATTAAATACGAAGCAATAAAAAGATAAAATTACCAGACTTTTGCTCGTGTGTCATCTGTGTGGCCTTTATTTGCACCTCGCCGGGGTTCATGTGTGTTTTCTGTGGTCAGAGTTTATCACGGAGCTGCTAAATATTTCAAGTTGGAAAATGTGACCTGTGATGATTTAAGTAATTCATCGGCAGCTGAAGCTGTGGCGGTGGTGCGTGTAGGCGTTCCTGCGTGGGAATCGGCGTGACCCCGCCCTCAGCGCCGCTGCAGCCGCCCGCCGCGAGTCGTGCTGCTCGCTGTTCTCCGCTCGCTGCTGTCTTGTCCGATTCGGTTGCACCTCTGCTAAAAGCTAATCCTCATGTTCTCACTTGCACATAACATCAAGCATTTATGGCTGCTGCTGTCAGAGGATGTGACAACATAGCATGTGTGTGTGTGTGTGGGCGTGTGTGTGTGAGCGAGAGCGGCTGCTGTGTGTAAGGATGCTTTATTTATGGCCTATAGTGAGCATGACAAAGTTCATTTATGTCTCTTCTTTTCCCCAGATTCTTGTTTCTGACTTTGGGATAAAAATGTTTTTTTTTTTCATTTGAAAACAACAAAACAATGTAGCCATTCCTGTTTAATAAAACATTAAACTAATTCTGAGACATAATCAGAAAAGTTAGTTTCCATGTTAGCGAAGAAAAAACACAATATATATGGAGGCTAAACATGGAGAGAGGGCGTGACCTTCACAGCCACACATATATGAGCCAGGAAAACATTTTAGGTTGTCATAGTTACACTAAGATGAAATAAGTCCAAGAAATAAAACAATATACATTGGTCTAACATTGGAGCAAAATAGACGAGCAGAATCAGGCCGACACATTTACTCCTAGACTCTAGGGGGCAGTGTTCAACGCTTCATAACATGTTTAGAAGTAAAAAACGCAGCTGTTAGAAGCAACATGGCGACCTGGGGGAAAAATGGACACGTCTGACTTTGTGAAGCTGTTGGTCGTCCATCAAGAGCTGCACAGACTTACGGACAAGTCAAACACACGTCAGGCATTTTTATAGCAGCTGCAGCGAGCAAAGTTACCTGATTATGCTGCAAAATGGCCTGGAAAATATAATACTGCCCCTTCAAGAAAATGTTATTTGGTTTTGAAACACCAAAATACCTTTTCATTTTGATCAATGATGGCCTTCGTTCATCTCCACTGGAGCTAACAGCAACATGTTCTCTGTCCAAAACAAGCTTGATGCCACTGTGAGTAGAAAACATCCCATCATGCCCCGGTGAAGCGTATTTGTTTCTCGGACGGAGCGCTCCACCATGTGCCTCTAATGTGTTTGGCGTCTTCTTTGCTTATCACCGTTGCAGAGAGCATCAGTTTGATTTCCAGATATTGCCGTTTCATGCGGACTCTGTTGGGATAAAAACAGCTTTCTGCCATCTTCTATCTCACATAATGCAATTCAGATAAACGTAAAGCAGGGGACGGAGAACAAGCAATTACTTTAGTCTGTCTGTAAACGTTGTTGTTGATGGACGTAAACAGACAAACAGGAAGCGTCGGAAAAGAGCTTGTTTATTCCTTTTGTCTGTTTTTATTTCAACCCTCTGTGACCAACAAACAGCACATCATTATTACTGCCTGACCACATGACTTTGCTCCACTTCCTGCGCTGCCATCTATAGAAGCTGGAGAATATGACTTTACAGCCACCACAGAGTTTGTTATTGCGTTTGAAATGCATCATCCAATAGTGTGATCCGGGTCCCCTTGACATCCCCTGTAATGATGAATCTGTTTATCTGCTGCTGCCAAGCTCGTAAATAAAACATTTCATACTTAGAGAATGGTGAAGCCGAGCCGCGTATCCTCACCCGACGCGCTCGGCATTCCAATTACGGATCTCCAGAAAACCCTGGTCGACGCGCCATGGCTTACCTCATCCCTTACACACCAATTAACTGCTGTCTTTAACTAGAGATACAGCCGATAAAACAAACGTAAAGGACAGAACGCTGACCGTCCTTAACTTATCGACCACTGCTGAAAAGTCTGCAAACAAGATGGAGACACAGACGGCTGGAACAAGGAGCAATGAAACTCCTTCTAGGTTAAATTTAGCGGCAATGTGCAAAAAACATCATTTCAGTTCATTTACAAATACAATCCAACTAATTCTGGTTATGAAACACCAAATTAAACTCTTTATGATTCAAATTAGTTTTCTACATGGAGACCCAGTGGACTTCATTGAGTCTCTAGCTGTGTTTTTATTACAAATGCATGTAAAACTGTCAATATAAAACACAATTTCATAATTTCTGTGTTTCCATTAAACAGAAAACGCAATCAATAGGTTTGTTAATTTTATAAATCATTTAAAACTAACTCTTATATCTTGCTGAAAAGTCACCTTTGGACAAACTTTGTCTTATTTCAAGTTTACTAAGGTATTTGCAGTAGAAACTTGACCAAAAGCACTTAGTAAGACTTTGCTTACTACATGTTGTCCTTGACAGACTCCTAAAGTTTCCCAGAATGCACTTCACCTCTTGTCCCCATCACCACAACCCTAAAACGATAAGTGGATATAGGCAATGGACGTATGATTTAATTTGATTTTAATGTCGCGATCAATTGGTTTAACACAGTGGTTCCCAAAGTGTGGGGCGCGCCCCCTGGAGGAGACGCAGTGCCACTGCAAGGGGGCGCAGGAAGCGAAATGGATGAATAAAAAACAGTGACACAAAAGTGTTTCACTGTAAAGATGGTTTGTAGTTTGTTTTGTTGTAACCTGAAATGTGAAATAAACTTCAATGGAGTTTGAAAACAAAATATGTGTAAAGGTTTAAGTCTGGTTAATTTATTTATTTATTTTTCTCTTTTTGGGGGTCCAGAAGAAAATCTTTGGGAACCACTGGTTTAACAAAATGGAAGCAATTAAAGCTTTCGAGCTTTAAATGGTTTATTAGAAGAAAAACAAACTCCACCGGTCAGTTTGGTTTTACTGGCTTTCAGTTTGTTTTTTTTGGTTTTTGTCAATTTCATTTTGGAGAATTTTCTGAACATCTTCTTCACGAAGAAGAAGAGAAAAAAGAAGTTTAAGAAAGTGTAAGAAAGTGTAAAAGAAAGTGTAAGAGAATAAACCTCTCACTCTGTAGAGGGTGAGAGGTTTCTTCTCTCACACTGTAAGAGAAGAAACCTCTCACACTCTTTACAGTGGCCCTTTCTTTAGGGCCGCTGGAACACAGACTTCTACAGGAGATCTTTCCTGTCCAGAGCATCTGCAGGTTTTTAAAGAAACTTGAAACCCGGATAATTTGAGTTACAACATTTCATTTTCCTCCGCAAATGAGTTAATCTATGAACGACTAAGCGAGGTTCCACTGTGTTATCAGTTTCGAAATGATGATGAAATTTACAACATTTATGAATGTTAATTACATCAACAAATCAGTGGCAATGTTCAGATTTCTGCTTTTTTTTTTTTTTTTTACAAATCTGAATAGAAAAATTGGCATGTTTGATATTTTTCATTTGGATAAAGAAATGAAGAGTCAAAATAATCCAGAAATGATCAAATTCTCTCATAATTTATGTAGAAAAAGAGCAATTAAATTGATAAAAGCCGGAAAGTTTTTCTCTACAATTTGTTTTCATTAACAACATAAAGTCAGACATGCTCTATAGCTGGTTTAACCCAAGTTTTATTTATTCTTTATGTAAACGCAGAGACAGAATGATGCAGATGTTAATGTAATATCTGCTGCTGGCTCTTTCACAGGAACGTTTAATTCTGCAGACAAACTGAGACGTTTGTAACGCTGAGCGCTCCCTGAAGGAACATGGTTATGTAAGCTGATTTGTTTGTTTCTCCTAATGATGTGAAGCCACCGACACTCCCTGGAAGTGCTCAGGATATTAGAGAATAACTCGGATCAGAATAATGCATTCAGCAGTCGGTTTGTTGGAGCTTCACACACTGGCTCACATGTGGAGGGATCTGAGTAGCTGACTGTAGCTCCTTTTATTTACTCATTTCTACTTTAATAATTAGTTTACAGACGAAACTACAGCACAGCTCTGACTACAGGCTTCGGATATGACAGAAAAGTTGATTTTTTTGGTCTTACATGAAATCAAATTATTTTCTTTCTGAGTGATTGAGTGGATCTCAGTTGACATTTTCACTGGGGTTAATAACCAAAGTGTTTCCTGACCTCAAGTTCAAAATATCTGCTTTAATTTACCTTTCAGTCCATTTATTAAGACTTCTGGTTCTCATCTGTGCAGAAACATCCACAGACCTTCACCAAATTGTGGGCTGTTGTTCACTAGACTCATTTAGAGATCATTTTTTAACATGTTAAAATGATGCTTGCTTTAATGGGGATGCAATTGTGAAAGCAATTGTACTAGTTACAGACATATATGGATATAGAAAATACTAAGACTGTTAAAACCAAGTTAATATGAATAGTAACTTATTGGATGCTGCTGCAGATATAAGAGGGATGGTTGTAAAAATCACTTCATAATTCCACCCAGTTTTTTGAACATGTAAATATACTTTACTGATTAAAACATATTTTGTTTGTGTATAACTTTGTTTATTCTTTTATTAATAGTCAAACTCAACTCAGCCCAACTCTCATTTCAGACAGATTTCAAGCACATTGCTGCACTTTGATCTGACTACACCGAAATGACTCAGTTTGATTCATTAAAAATGACATTTTGTTATGAACTTTAACTATCCAGGAAATGCAATTAATTATTCTGCATCATTCTGTTAAAATAATGACAGCAAAAATGTGGCAAGTCTGACAAAATTAGTAAAATCTAACATTTTTATCACGATTGGAGGGCTTGGCTATGAATGTGCAGTCTAAACGAGCAGAGGATTTATTTATATATAAATAAATAAAAGTTAAAATAAAAATTAACTGAGCAATTATCCAAATCTGAGGAGCTGAGTTGGAAGAGATCATAACCGAAACCACTTGTGGTTAATTAAAAATGTTCCAATGTGCAGACATTATTTCAGGGTTTCATGAAGAGAAATAAGTTTTCATCACTTAAAATGTGTTTAAAACTGTGAACAAGCACTTTTTTGTCTAAACTCTTAGAATAGCAGTACACCTATGTTACGTTTTCTCTTCTAAACACATTTTGATAATTAATTAACTCCTCATTTCATTTTATTCTGCAAACATTAACTTCATCAAAACACTGAAACTGAAAAGGAAAAATTCTGTCTCAGAAAATTACCTGTTTGCAATTAACAAGGTAGATCCAGTCACTGCAAATATGTGAGAGATATTTGGTTTGAGATACGAGTCACCAATGACACCAACTACGAAATGTGTCCAGTGACTGAATATTGTGTGAAAACAGCTTTAAGTGTCTTCTGGTTCTGGTTCTGCTCTGCGTCCCCAGAACCAAACATGATCGAGCAGCATTCAGCTTCTATGCAACACCAATGTGGAACAAACTTCCAGAAAACTGCAAAATAGCCGAAACACTGAGTTCATTTGAATCAAGACTGAAAACCCAACAGTTCAGAGTTGATTTTGACCCACAATCAATGGGATATTGATCAACTTAATTGATATTTATTGGAGATTTTACTGATGGCACTTGACAAATTATAATGTTTGTTACTGGTTTCACAATTTTTGACTATAAGAAGTTTATGCAAATAAATTTGATTGATCGATTGATTAATAGAAGGGCCAATACAGACCGTTGTCCTGCCGACTGGATTTAGAGTTGGGACAAACTGATGAAAGGTCAACATCAGACTTGGACAACTGGTGTCACAAACTGGTTTTATTCTGTCTTGAATCACTGCTTGGCTTTACTTGACCCCCAAACTTTGATGGATTTTGATGAACAAATGATTAGAAATCCTTAAAAATGTTATCAAAAGTCCATCTGTAAAATCCATAATACCACCAGTACAAAGACCAATGATCCACCAACATATATTCTGTCCAAATTAATCAGCTTGATGAAAATATGTGACGATCCTGTAATTTGGTGAACAGAGGACTCAGCAGCCAGGTCTCCTTTCAGCTACTTCAGGAACAGGTCGTTTAATTCGAGAGCCGTCATTTTGTCCTTTCTTTTCTCTCCGAGGCCTTGGGGTTGAGCTGCAACCTTGAGCCACTTTGGAGGGATGGAGACTTTTCCTGTCACCTTCAGACTCCACCTCCCAGAGCAGATATATATGGGACTCCTGCTGCCCTTAGCCCTGCTTGCTGCATGGAGGCCCAGGGGAGGAAATAACAAGCTGGGGAGCTGTTAGAAGGTAGGCTGATGTATTTCTAATGGGTCTGCCAGGGTACGCGGGTCACGATGCTAGCCGGGCCGTTATTGATGACCATCATTGCAATGCCTGCATACGGAGCTGAAACACCCACACAGGATGGCACCATTACACATGGGCATGTAATAGTTGGTGCGGACAGGGACCAGCCCCCACCTTCAGCACTTTCCCTTTGGAGAAACTGAGCTGCTCCAGACGAACCAACAAAGTTGACAATGTGATCATCTTTAGGTTTCCCTACATTTTCCCCACATAACAGAGGGCAAAACACTGAGGAACAAGTACAGACTGTGTGCTATGATTAAGTGTTAGCCATTATTATAGGGAGTAAAGTCAGCTTGGTGTGCGGCGGCCATGTTGAAGACTCTTATGAAGGAAATATTTCTGCCCTGTTGGTAACAGTTAGCTACTGGAGGATGGCACGACTTGGTTACAAAATCAACTGAATTTAGAAACCTCCATCACTTTCATCTTGTTTAGCTGATGATGCTAACTAAACTGTGACGTTTCAGCGTTCCCTGAGAAGTCAGGATTTAACATGGCGACGCCCAAGGAGCCGCTGCCTTCAATACCAGCTACAAACATCACTTTAAGCTTTGCAAACAACACTTTTAGTTTGTTCAGTCCCGAGTTCAAGGCACTACATGCAACATTAATTTTAGACGCACTCTTACAGTTGAAATAAACATACTTCCATCAAAGCTTATTGTTGATGCGAGGAGCGGACATATCTTTTCTGATTTCTTTAGATTTTTTTTTTTTTGTTGTTGTCATAAATGGAAGCAACGGATTTGCCTTGAAATAAATCCACAGTCGCCCCTTCATGTGTTTAAACCGAATCCATTTAATCTTCTGAATTGAAAGAAAGAAACGATTTCTAAAAAAAAATCTCTTTATATTTCTGGCATTTAGGAAACAGAAATAATATTCTTGCTTTTCCTAACTGTCACAAAACCAAAAAAGTGAAAATAAATGGCTGTGTCTTTTAGGAGTATATATAAATATCTGGTTTCTGAAAGGGATGCAACTGTCTTAAGTTGTACAATTTGTAAGTTGTACAATTTTGCTTTAAAAAGACAGAAGCGGAAAACCTGACATAACTTGTGGCTCCGTTATCCATCAACACTTTTTTTGACAGGAGAAATTAATTCGCCAACAAACTTTCTGTTGTTTTTCTCTAAATTTGCATTCCTGTAGATCATAAATCACAGAATCAAAACACTTTTAAACAACATCTGTGGCAATACCTGATAATAAACTACTGAGAAAGTAAATTAACCCTGATTTATTGCTTTGATTAGATTTTTAATGATGGCTCCCAGCAGACTGGGTCATCAAAACCGAAAACAGCACAAGCAGACTCTAATTAAACAAATAAAACTTTATCCACAGCTAACATGTAGCCTTCATTCATGCTTACACGTTACCCACAAACCCACTGCCTCACACCTCCGATCAATATTCATGACAGCCCACAGAGAGACTCGGCATATGAAAGCAAACGCCGTGTAACTAAACCTTCCTGTTAGTCACAGTAGAGCGGCGCGTCGGGAGGCTCGTTCCCACTCTGAGGGAATCCACCGAAAAACAACATGTCCCGTTTAAAACCCGAGAAAGCCCGACTTCACTTTCACACCTTCATCACCGCGCTCCTGCAGTCGGTGAGGCTCAGATGTCGCTGCCACCGCAGTCTGACAACATGTGAACACGACATGCTACCGCTGCACATGTGGCCATTACAGCGGGGTGAAATCTGTCTGTAAATACTGAGTCTCACAAAGATTTAAGGCCTGGAAGATGGAAGACAAATAATATAATGGAATAAATTATCCCCAGTTACAATTAATGAACTTTTTTTGCACTAAAATACATATAGTTGAAATCAGAAGAAAATAAAAACATAAAACCAAAAGTTGTTTCTGTTGCCATAAGCCTCCAAAATTCAATTTAGCATAGTTTTACTATTTATTTCTTTATTTTTACTGTTTTATGGTTTTTAATATTTGAAAGTATTATTATTATTATTTTGAATCATGTTCTTTTTATGTTGTTATAAATAAAGTTTCCTGTCTGGAAAGTTGCCTCACCTCATTGGAACCAAATCTCCCTAATGGTATAAATAAAGTTGACTCATTGACACACATTTCATTTCTTACTACATGAAGTTAAATTAGACCATTTTTTCTTGTCTTAGCTGAATTAGAATTACCAAAATTATTTCTGTTTGCTGCATAAAAAAAACCTGATTTCTTTTTTTTTCTAACTTTCTTTAGGTTCAGGAGTCGTCATTCAGAATGGTTCCTGTCTCTTTAAGCCCTGATGATGTCATGGCTTTGGACTCTTCTGATAGGTTAACTGACACAGGCTCATTTACTCTAGTTAATCTAGAGCAGACATGGGCAAACTGCGGCCCCCGGGCCATATACGGCCCGTTAGGCTTTTTAATCCGGCCCGCCGAACTTGTCCAAATTATAGTAAAAGCCCATGGATGTGTAAAAACCTCATTCATTTCCCTTTCCCTTGCAATACCATCGATTCCCCGATAGATGGCGCACTAGTCTCTAGACACATTGATCTTTGTTGGAGTGTCCAGCTGCCGTTTCCCCCCTTTGTAAAAATGAGCGGACCAAAGAAAAGAAAAGTGGACGCTGAGTGCCGAGTGTTTAAAAAGGAGTGGACAACAAAATATTTTTTTTTACTGATGTCCGATCAACGGCTGTGTGTCTGATATGCCAAGAAACGGTTGCAGTTTTCAAAGAGTACAATATCAGCCGTCACTTTGCCACAAGGCATGCTAACTACGCTAGCAAGCAGTCAACACAAGAACGGGCGGCTAATTCACAGACTCAGCAGAATTTTTTTCACCGACAAACTGCGATTCAAGAGTCAAGTACCAAGGCAAGTTTTTTTTGCTGGCATTCAAGTTAGCAAAGGCTAGGAAGCCTTTCTCCGAAGGCGAGTTTTTGAAAGAATGCATGGTAGAGACAGCAGATCTCTTGTGTCCAGAAAGCAAAGGCAAGTCTGAAAAAATCAGCTTGTCACGCAGGACAGTGACTCGGCGTGTGGAACTGATTGACGAAGATATAGTCAGCGAGTTAAACAAAAAGGCGGAGTCCTTTAATTTATATTCACTAGCACTGGATGAAAGCAACGACATGAAAGACACTGCTCAGCTCCTAATTTTTATCAGAGGGATAGATGACAGTTTTGAGACAACAGAGGAGCTTTTGAGCATGGAAACGATGAGGGGAAAACGCGAGGAGAGGACTTGTATGAACAGGTGTCTGCTGTCATCGAGAGAATGAGTAAACTTGCCAGTGTCACCACGGATGGATCGCCAAATTTAACTGGAAAAACCGTCGGGTTGCTGAAGAGAATCCAAGATAAAGTGAAAGAAGAAAACCCTGACCGGGATGTTGTTTTTCTTCACTGCATCATTCATCAAGAATATCTTTGTAAGTCTGTATTGCAGCTTAATCATGTTGTGGATTCAGTTGTAAAACTTGTTAACTTCATACGAGCAAGGGGACTTCATCACCTTCAGTTCATTACGTTCCTAGAGGAAACCGATGCGGATCACCGGGACTTACTTTACCACTCTTGTGTCCGCTGGTTGAGTTTGGGGAAAGTGTGCCAACGAGTGTGGGAGCTCAAAGAGGAGATTCGCTCGTTCGTTTTTGGAGCTAATGGGAAAATCCGACGAATCCCTGAGTTGAGCAATGAGGACTGGCTTTGCGACTTTGCGTTTGCTGTGGACATATTGTCACACATGAATGAGCTGAACGTTAAGCTGCAGGGGAAAGATCAGTTTGTGCACGACATGTACACAAATGTGAGAGCCTCCAAATCCAAGCTGATTTTATTCTCCAGGCAAATGTCAAACAAATCTTTCGCTCATTTTCCCACACTGGCCATGCAGAAGGCCAACCGAAACGTGGAGAAATACTGCAAATCACTGGACGACATGCACAGAGAACTCTGCCGTCGGTTCACTGATTTTGAAACAATTTAAAAGTCACTTCAGCTGGTGTCCTGTCCCCCGTCACAAGACCCCGAAACAGCGCCGCATGCGCTGCAATTGGAGCTGATGGATCTCCAGTCTGACTCCGTCCCAAAAGAGAAGTTCAGATCTCTTAAACTGAATGACTTTTACGCTTCCCTTAACGAAGCCACATTTCCAAACCTCCGGAGGATGGCACAGAAGATGCTGGCATTGTTTGGCTCGACCTACGTGTGTGAGCAGACTTCCAGCGTCATGAACAAAAACAAAGCCCGTCACAGATCCCGGTTAACTGACCAACACCTCAGATCTGAGAATTGCCACAACGAAACTAACTCCAGACTTTGATGCACTGGCAAAAAAGGGAGAACAACAACGCTGTTCCCACCGAAATGTGAGTTTCTCTACTGTGTTATGAAAAAAATAGCAACTTTAGCATTTACGCACAGCAGCGATACAGTAGCTTAATTAACATGCCGCACATCGATCTCTATTTAAAGACCCTTTTCTTTCGTTGCGTGATAATATTGTAACGATTCTGTGTTTTAGTTCTGCTGGGGTCCACATGGTTATGCGTTACAAGATATATTGTGTTCCTTATTGTTACATGTAGCGTAATGCACTTCCCCTGTCTGACTCTGCTGACTCCCACTCACACGTGATTGGCCTGCCATGTGGGCGGGGCTCGGAGGGAGCCCCGCCCACAGGGGGGCGGTTGAGCGGTCTGTTGCCAGTTAAGCTGTCAGGGAGTGAACCAGCTTGTTAGGAGCTGCAGCCATAATAATAGCAGCTCCTATTCTTATTTCTAATAAACCCTGTTTGGAGGGACTACAGCTGTGGTGTCGGCATCATTACAATATGTTCTGAATGTTGAAAGTGATTCCATTGGTCTTTTTCTACTAAATGTTGATTTCTTTAAATTTGCACCTTCAATTGTGTCTGTTTTTCATACATTTCAATACCCAGGTTTAATAAATTACATTGCATGTCCAAATGCTCCTGGCCCGGTCCCTCTGTCAAATTTTAGAGCCCATTCTGGCCCGCAAGTCAAAACGTTTGCCCACCCCTGATCTAGAGTCACAAAGAAAACACTGAAGACATGAAAAAACACATAAAATATCAGCTTTTAGAGCTGCACGTACTTTTCTCTGTAACATGTAAACAGAAGAACTAAAATGTCCAGCTTGTGTCTCCACCACCAGCGTTAATCTGATTTAATAAGATTAATTCTAGTTTTAAGTTAACTGAACAAAATGAAGCTACATCTGCAAAAAGCTACACTATTGAAGCATTTCAATCAACATTCAACAAAACCAACAATAGAGAGAAAACATGTAAATTATTGAATCTTTTGTGACTTTGGATGTTCTTAACAGGGTGAAAAAACTGATTTGTCACGTATTAGTTTTGTTTTTAGACTGAACATTTTTATATTAAACTAAATTAACACCAGACAAAGATAACCTTAGAAGTAAGAGAAAAAAGCTGCCCAACAACTGTTAAATAGTTTGTGCTTCTCCTGCTAAAAACAATTACAATTTGTGATAATTAGTAAATAATCTTTTACACAGAGTTTGACAAGGAGGTATTTTCTCCTGATTCCTTTGGATAATTACATTTGTTCGATCATTCAGGGGGATTTCTGAGCCTGTTCAAAGACATGCCATGGCATCTTGGACTAGGCCACTCCAAAACCTTTATTTACCTTTTGACCACCACTCAGAGGTGGATTTGCTGTCATGCTTGGGATAATCCTCTTTAGCTTAAAGTCACAAAGTGTTGGCCAGACATTCTTCTTTTGGTTTTAGAGACGAATTTATGGCTCCAACAATTACAGCAAACATGTGTTTGACCATCGGATATGAAATGGTGTTTTTTTCTCAGTTTTTCACTCAGTTGCTTTCTGATTGCTGACTCATCGGTACTGACCATGACTCAGTCTGCAGACTTTTAAGTTGTCGTTTAAAGTTTGTAACCTCCTGGATGATTGGATACACTTGTGGAGTAATTCTGGTACTGGAGGGTTCTTCGTTGTTTCATGTTTTTTTTTAATGGAGTCTCAAACCCTAAAAAGAATGATCATGTCAATGATTAGTTTATTATTTCTTCTCAATTAATCTTTTCCACAGACAGTCACTCTCCACTGTATCTTGTTGCCTCATAACTTGTGATGAGCTAATCACAAGTTACTTGCTTTAATTAATACCGTATTACAGCAGTTTTTTCCATAGTTTGGCCCGGGGTGCCACTTATACTCCAGAGCGACTTATGTGTGAAATTACTAACACATTATATCATATTGCATGTTATTTTCACACTAAACCACCAGAGGGCGCTCTAAGCCTGTGTTGATAATGTGTGCGGTAGAAGCTACGTCCGGAGTTAGCCGAGTTGTTTACAAGCGACACCGAAGATGAAGATTTAGTGATTTGGAGCGACACGGAGGGTTTGGTAAACCTGTTAGCATGTTATTTATGCTAGTTACCTGAATAACTCTTAATATGTTAACATACCAGGCACGTTCTCAGTTCGTTGTCATGTAACGTTAGCATACCGTACAATTATTCAGCCTGTTGTTGCCTCTATTCTATTTTTATTGCCTTTCAAGATGACATGTCTGTTCTTGCTGTTGGATTTTATCAAATAAATTTCACAAAAAAAATGCGACTTATACTCCGGTGCGACTTATAGTCCGGAAAATACGGTAAATACAATTTGAAAAACGCTTTTTGTGATTACTCAAAATAAATCTTTAAGGAGGCAAATAGTTTCCACAGCTCTGTGTAATGTACAGCCCGCTAAAGGTGAGCAGCAAAAGGAGTTTTGTGCTTCCTCTCCAGCTGAATATGTTTCCCAGGGGAAATGCAGCATCCTCACACCGAGTGATTTTACATCCTGAAACAGATGGCTATTGGAGGACTTGTGCATGACAGCCAGTCACTCTCCACTGTATCTTGTTCCGCTTATGCCTCAGTGAACATGGGCGCCTGCAGTAGCTTATGAGCTAATCACCAGAGCAAAACACTGGACAGTGATCTAATTTAAGCTGTTGTTGGGCGACAAAGCCTGGAGGAAAAGAGAAGGGAGCAACTGAGATATGAATTCATGGCTTGTGCACATCTTGACTAAAGATAACAGCAGCATCTGTTCACTCCTCCGCCATCATGGCGTATCGAAGCCATATACCGTCACTTTATGCCAGTGCTTGCAATTTGAAATCTGTTAACATCAGATGCAGAAAAAAAAGCAGTTTTTTTTTTTGTTGTTTTTTTTAGGAAAGAACAACTAAAGAGACATAATTCATTAGCGTTGGGAAATCTGACACGTAGTGAATTTCTCCTGGGAGTCACCCATTGATTAAACTCATTCTCTTGTTGGACAATGGCGTTAAAAGAGCCAGTGAGAGTCGCTGGAACAGAGACAGAATGAATAAGTCTTCAGACGTGGCTGAAAATGTTGTGCACTTGCCCGCAGACTACAAGGAGATATTCATCTCATCCCCTCGTTTCGGTGTGACCTCTTAATGACGATGGAACAGGCCTGCAAGAATTCAAGCAATTTTCTAAATTGATTTTTCTCCTCAGACAATTTACTTTGCCATTAAGGCGTCATTCATAACTTTAGAGGAGATTTGACACGAGCCTCTCTGTTTGTAGCCGAGTGAACTCCGTGTCCTCTAGCAGAGCTTATTTCCAGGACCCACATGGCATGTACATGTGTCTGTACGTGTGCAGTACCATGTAGAATATATATTTTTTCTCCACCCATGCTTATCCCAAACCACGGATGGATTAGACCTCGGTGTGAAATCTAAACATCGTCTTTCTTTGCAGTGGCGTTTTCCATCTACTCCCCAGGAATCCCGAGGCGCTCCAGGGCCAGACGGGATATTTCATGTATTCGTCGGTTCTGACGGGTCTCCCTCTGGAACAAGACATTCCTCATCTTGTCTCTGAAGGACAACACAGACTAACAGTACATTACACATCTTAAAATATACTTCTTTATTATTCCATGTTGAACATCCCACACCCAGTGGCATCTGGTCTTCAACTTCTATGCAGAAGCATCAACACTTCTGGTAAAATCTTCTATGTCTTCGGTTTTGGTGAACATCAAGCTAAGATCTGGTCAGGATCTTAGCAGGATCTTGAAGATCCTGGTCTTCATGACGGTAGGTAAAGCTCGAAAGTGGTAATCCAGGATTACGGCGCTCATAGTGGCAGGATGTTGGAGTAGCTCTGTTAGTTCAGATTGATTTCTTTTGTTTGAGGTGTTGGATGTTTGGAAAATTACTCCCTCTGGTTTTAGATGCTGTGGAGCTGGAAGGATTGCTATGATGCACAACCATGGCAACCAAGTTTTGTTTTTACAGGCATTAGCATCAAATAATACCTCGACTATGACCCCAGATCTCAGAGTCAAAAAGTCTCCTTCATTGATCATAATGGGCAAAGGATCATATCCCCTACTCCAACATCTCTGCCCAACTTTATAGCCACAAACCCACATAAAGAGGATTGCTATTCTGTGATCATTTAGGACCAAGACATCAAGACAGTCTTTCTATCTAGACGTGGTTTTGAGTTATACTTTTGCTGTGGAGCACAGCACGAAATTAATAATATCTGCATGTCCAAGTCTCTTTGAGTTAATGAATTTACATTACCATGGCAGCGCAGCTATGAATGACATGCAGAAGAATCGTCTTTTTGCCCTCCAGCGTTGTCCGCATGCGCAAAGTTTCCTTATGTAAACGATGACATGCAGGGGGTCTATGATTGTAAATATGATTATGATGAAGTCAATGCCTCACCAGCTATGAACGTCACCGCACTTCACTGATACATATGGATATAATAACTGCATTAGAAATATTTTGGGTTTATTTCAAATGTAACAAACACAGAGAGAAAAGAAAGGGAGAAAGATTGAAGGAGCTAGAAGAGAGGAAGAATCCCAGTCTGCCTCTAAACCGGCAGAAAGAGAAAAAACTAAATCCGAGAACCTACAACAACAAACAAGATTCTGATATCTAATAATAATCTGACAAACGCCTGAGTCTGCACACAGTCACAGAGCATTCCACTGATTTCTATCCAAACAGAAGTTTGTTCCAGATTAGTTCTTAGATTGACAGAGAGTCCTCTTGCTCAAACATCACATCTTGGTTCTGCAGATGTGTTGGCATGTTTGAGCTCACAGAAAGCGTTTCTGTCCAAAGAGTGCATGAGAATAACTGTGAACATGAAGACAAATGGGTTGCAGCAGGTTTTAGGCAGACAGGGTGGGCTGGCGGTCAATAAAAAGAAAGAGGAGGAGACTCTGTTCAATAAAACCGCCGGGCTGTGATCCCCATGCAGAGGGAAAGGTTTGGTTTTGGTTATAAGAACCTCAATAGAACAAAACCTCTGATCAAAAGTTCACTTCCATAATTTGGTTTCATGAACTGAAACTTTTTCACATTGCAAAAACACAAAATCTAATTTCTACTGCAAAACTTAATCAAAGGTAACTTTTCAGCAAGATATAATTCCTTATTATTGGTGAGAATGTACTGGTTCCACTGGCAGATAATTTAACTTATAAGAAAACATTTCTCCCACGTTATAAGTGAGATTATCTGCTTTTTTGTCAAAATGAAGGAATTATTGACTAGAAACCTTCTCTTCTATCGTCCTGAAAACTTACACATAAGTTAGTTGTGACTTATTTAAAATATACCAAGATATTTGCACTAGAAATTAGACTAAACTTACTTGGTAATATTTTATGGTTTTGCAGTGAATGCATAAAAAAATTAATCACTAAAATTACAATTTTTATCCACAAAGGAAGATTGTGATGTTGGGAATCCTTTGGCGTGGCTCACACACCAAACGTCAGCATCTTCTCATCCTGATGGATAAAAGTGCAAAACACATGAATGATTTCTATATTACAAAAAAACAGAAAACATTTATATTAAGATATTTTCACTAGAAACCAAAATTACTTGGCGAGACTTTGTGTTTTCGCGGTGCGTTTGCTTGTGCCGTTTATTAATTTCTGCGATAACCATTGTCTTAATTTTCCACGCTGTTAAAAAACCAAGAGGCCAGAAAGCAAAGAGCCAGAGAGAAGCTGCAGGAACTCTGCGCGGAGCGAGGCTTCCCTTTATAAATGCTCTGTTTTGGCTCTGCTTTCCCAGGTGTAATTAGGGTTAAATCCAAGGCTGTCAGTCAGCCTGTCATTTACGGCCTCTAAAGGAGCCATCTCCGCTGCTGAGGAGCGCAGGTCTGCCACTCCAATCAGCTTTATGATGCTGGGGGCTTGTCAGATAAGCAGGGACCTGGCAGAGCAGCAGGATGCGTGCGGCGATGGCGGCGGGGAAATGATCCGCTCATTCAATGAGCCAATTAATGAAGGAAGGTGGTTGCAGTGTCACACGGCTGTGGAAACACTTAGCATTGTTAAATGCCACAATTGACTGAGCAATAAATCCATTGTGAAGGGTAATCCCAGGAATTACAACTGAATAGGCATTAATGCATTTTCAGGGGTTTTTTTTGGAAACAAAGTTGCAACATATTTATTTTAAAGCAACATTACTTCTTTCTTTAAGCTAAAAAACATTCATTTTAATAACTGAACCACCCTCTGTTTCTGTTTTGACGCCAACATTTCCCCACTGAGGACATTTCTCTTCTATTTTATTCTAGTCTCATGTTCTTACAGCACTTTGGTGCTTTGCATCATAAAAACACAAAATAATCACATAAATAATCCTCAGAATGAAACTTCAGAGTCGATACTTTGTCTGTGTAATGCATATTAATCAACATATCAGCAGCAGTAAGCATGGACGCAAATCTGCCAGTTAGCAATATCGCTAGTTTCTCTTACTGACTGGCAAACAACAAGAAGTAGAAATAATAAGAGAGCAGATAATTAAAATGGACAAAGTCATCTAAATATGAGAATGCCTCAGCTTAGTTTTAAACCAATGTTTCAAAGAGTTGTAAAGATGGCCGCCACCATTAACCCAGTTTAATCCTGCACATTAAAAACAAACACAAATCAATAAAAACATCTCATTCTAAACTGAGTTTTTTCCAAATTGCCGTTTCCATTGGGTGAATTTATTTGTGAAATTTGGGTAGTAATTAGTTACATTTACTCAATTACTTTTACTTGAGTAATTTTATTATAAAGTATCTCTACTCTTACTTGAGTCAAATTTCTGGATTTTCTGAACGAAACATGTTTTGACCAAAAAGTCACCACTCAGACTCACACCTGCAGTTTTTGTTAAAGTTTCAACCGTTTTTTATTGAAAGAAACTGATTTGGGAACATTTTCTTTTAACTCATTTTATTTATTATTTGTATGAATTACTGTCATTTTTCTCCTTAAAATAGAAAAAAATCCACTTTGGTCCATCTGGTGATGTAGTTTTTAGACATTAAATGACTGATAATTTGATCATCACTTGACTTTTTACTCTTACTGGAGTAATTTCTTGTATGGCTATACAAGAAATAGCTTCTTGTCCTTGTCTAATTTTAGGCATCTCTTCACCAACATAATCCCCAACACTCACAATGTTTGACTAAAACCTGATCCTCACCGTTAAATGAGAGGAAGTAAAAACAAACCACTCCCACTGGCCCCCGGCATATGGCTGTACACTGAAATTAAATGAGTTTATTTTGGATTTACTGGAGTAAAAATATGTTGCCGTGGTTCTTCTTCTCTCACCAGTTATGCAAATGTCACCTCCCTGTCTGCAGACGTCCTCAGCTAACGCAGTGACTTGATAATCTGTTGCAAAGAGAGCAAAGAGCAGATGAGAATCAGAATCTGACAGAATGGAAAGAAACCAGGCGACATCCTTCTAATGACGGCTTTAACGCCAGCTCAAGTGACCGACGTCTTCGGCGGGCCTTCTCGCCACGCCGTTAAAAGTCTGGATCGTCACCAGTGGCACAAGTTAATTAGGTGGATGTCATGAGCTCGTCCCCCGCAGCAGACAACAGCCCGGCCCACCCACAGAGAAATAATACTGTTAACCGATCAGAGCGGCCGACCTCATTAATTTCTCCAGACGTCTCCTGTCATCAGCTCCTGGCAGCTTCACTTTTTACACCCATTTTCCCTAATAAGGCACAAAGCTACGAGCAGGAAGAGCCAAGAGAGTTTGGATCGTCCCGTCCAGCACAGCCGTTACCAGAGAGTCGATTCTCTGCGTCACGACTCACACTATTTAAAGAGACGTGACTGTCCTAATGTTGAAGAGAAAGGAAAGCCAAAACTTATCTGGCTTTATCACTTTACCTCTAATTTTAGGCATTTCTTCACCAACATATTCCCTGAACATCTCCATATTTTATCCTGTCAACATCAGCTGCGTCTTGAAGGCGGGGCTAAGTCCAACCAGGCGTTTTGCACAGCTGAATGGTTCCCATGGAGACTGGAGGATTTCTCAAACATGCATGAAAGAATCAAATCAACACTCCAGGTTTGTGTTGGATGAGGGAATAACATAACATGATGTAAAGCTCAAAATTTTTTAAATATTTCTTCTTAACGTTAACATGGTGACTCTTGACCAGTGGATGCTGAATGCAGCGTTATGCGACCTTGTGTGTCCATCATAAACTGGTTTTGAGTCTTCAAAATTAGATCATAAAATTATAATTAAGACAATCAAGTTTTTATTCTAAGCGAGTTTGTCCGACTGGTGCCGGTCTATCACATCAAAATCCCAATAAAACATGATGCAGCTCATGGCTGTAAAAGGGGAAAAAAGAAAGCTTCAAGGAGAATGTTAAATGTCACAAGCTGACTCTTTCTGATGTTTTTCGATCACCCGCTTTGAGACGGCATCGCAGTGAGACTTTCTATAAAACAGGAGCAGAGCAGGGATTATTCAAACACCTGCTTTCCCTCCATAATCCTAAAACGGGATGGAAACGCGGCAGCATGAGGAAATCTGAGCGGATCGGACACTGATGGACGGCTGAAGGAATTACTGGACCGTGTAAAGTCTCACCTTGCTGAGCATCTGCTGTTCATGTGAAGCTCAGACCTGATAATGTGGATCTTTTGTCCAACTGCCCTCGCCCGGCCCAATAAAGAGGCAGCTCTGGTTCTGCTGCGTAAATGAGCAATGTAATTGGATCTGGACACGAAGGCAGCTTTTATGTCTGGAATGGGAGCGCCGGCACATCTGCAGGTCCCATCTCTGCGTTGCCTGCTCTGATTTGTTTGTCCTTACTGCTTTGGCTTTTATCTGCCCGTTCTGAGCTAATGTTTCTGACAGCCGTGACCTCAGCAGTAATGGACCGCTCACAGCGCCACCGTCAGATGGCGGTCCAGCCACCGCTCCTCCGACCAGGAGGAAAATGTTCACTCTGACATCACCGCTTCGGAGAAAAGTCATCATTTAACGAAAATTATTTGGGCTAAAACCACAAAGGAGACAGTTTTCTCTGGGTTTGGATTTTCCCAGAGAGATAAGAAAATCAATCAATCAATCAATCAAGTTTATTTGTACTCCGAACTTCAGCAACAAAGTGCTTTGCATCATAAAAACACAGTTAACAATTGTGAAACTAGTAACAAACATCACATTTTGTCAAAGGCCATCATCAAAATCTCCAATGCATCAAATAATTCCTAAAATAATAGGAGTCTCTCTTTTTATCAAAAGTCTGTTTATTTTTTGGCCAAAACTGAAGAAAAATCTCTTTTTGGCAAAAAAATGATTTATGCTTTATGCAGCTAATGTGATTGTGGTTCTAGAAGATTTTTTTTGTAACATCATAGAAATCATTAACGTGTTTCACATTTTATCTATCAGGAGGAGAAGATGTTTTATGTGTGAGCTGGTGGCCTGAGGATTCCCAACGTCACAATCTCACTGTTTGGAAGACTGTGACATTTTTAACATATTCACTGCAAAAACACAAAATATTACCAAATATTTCTGGTCTTGTTTCTTAGTACACTTGAAATAAGACAAAACTATCTTGCAAGTAACTTTTCTGCAAGGTGTGAGAGTTTGTTTTCAGTAAGTAATGTTTTAATGGTGGTGGGAAAGTAAATATTCCATTGGTAGATTATTTCACTTATAACAAGATAAAAATGTCTTGTTATAAGTGAAATAATCTGCCAATCTAACTAGTACTTCTTCACCAATATTAAGGAATTACTGATATAAAACCAGCTTTTATGTCCTGAGCAAGTTGTGTGTTATTTCAGGTATACTAAGATATTTGCACTAGAAAGTAAACCAGATACTTGGTAAGATTTTGGGTTTTAGCCGTTAGTAGAAGATTAAATATTAACTCTTACTTTGCTTCTTTGTTCTGGAAACAAATCATTTTGTTTCCAAAAGACTCATTTAGCAGAACATGAACAGAAAGTTTTCTCTTAAGACTCAGGAAAAATTAACGAAGCTCCAGTTTAATCAGTAAATGGAACGGAAATAAGTGCATTCACTTTGTCATCTGCTCTGTTTGTAACAACTCTGACTCAACGCCTCAGAGCAAAACTTCCAAGAGTGGATAGACATTTAAAGCAACACGGCTTCTTTAATTCAAATAGCTGTAAAAGTTGAGATTTCTTTCCCCCAACTGCAGGGAAGGCTTTTGAAGACAGGAGTGGCTCTGGAAACCGATGGTGAAACTTTGTGTTGTGCAGCAAACTAAGGCTAACTTGAGATTTGGTGGAAGTTCCAGCCGTGGGTTATAAATCTGTCACCCGTAATGAAACACAGAGTGTTGCTGTAAATTGCTGGAAGGAGTCTCGGGGCTACAGATGAAACATGCACGTTTGTGCTTCCATATGTGGGGGGAAAAGACAAAAGTGTGAGGAAAAGTCAAAGACGTTAAATCATTTATTAAAGTTATTTATTATGCAGTAAAAAGTACGAACAGACCAGACTCAGCTGTTTGGAGCTGAAGGGATCTGCCTGAGTGACTGACTTTAGAGCAAATCTCATCTGTTGCTGCAGCTTTCATTAGATTTCTGCATTTATGGGAGCAGTGACAAAGAAAGGGAACGCAGCTCAGATTTTCCAGGGTACGGTACATTTTGTGGAACAAATATTAATCAGAACTGGTGAAAATATCAAAGTTAAACTTGAGCAATTCTTGTTTTTATGCAAAGGCACACACAAAGTGTGGAAATAAGCAGCAAGAAAACACTGCTGGGAAACCCCCAGTTTTAAAATATGATCTCCAGTTCATTTTAGAAATGTGACTGAAAAACACGTCTCAGATCAGGTCTGAAGTACCAAGATTCATAAATGCAACAACACATTTCAAATCATCTTAATGGGGAATGAAAAACTAAGAAGTTGACAAACCTGAGAAAGAACGATGCTGATGTAAACATTAGTTTTCTGTGTTTTTCTTAAGGTGGAACAATTTTCAAGACCTGTTGCGTTCACACAGCACATGTTGAGGCTCAATTCTGATTTTTTGCTCATTTTTGTGCAAGTTTATTTAATTTATATTCCCACTTTGTGTTCTCTTGTGTCTGTTGCAAACTTTTTTCTTTCTTTTAAACTGAAACACATCTCACATGCGTCTTCTTACACTGCAAAAACAAAATCTTAGCAAGTAGTTTTGGTCTAGTTTCTAGTGCAAATATCAGAAAACTTGATATAAGACAAAACTAAATAAAAACTAACTTTTCAGCAAGATATAGGAGCTTGTTTTAAATCATTAACTTCACAGCTCCTATGCCTTGCTGAGAAATTATTTGTAAGTTAGCTTCATTTTATCTCAAATGTATTAAGATTTTGTCTTTGCAGTGTCAGAAATACACCCAGCAATAAAAGTTGTCCAATAAGGTCCATCCTTTGGGTTCTCCAATCAAGCGGACAGAATAGCTGCAGAGGATGTCACCACAAGTAAAGCACTGACCTGAGAGATGGCGAACGAAGGCCAGGGTAAGTGTTCAGTCAGCTTGGACCTGCGGCTGAATCAGCAAACCTCTGGCAGACGTTTGCTCACAGGTGAAGGAAGTGGATGGGAAGAGATTTGTGCTGCACAGCGATGCTGCTCCAGTGGAGTCAGGAACACCGGGAGAACTCGGACTGCATCAGTCATGGATGAAAAAAGCTACAACTGGATGAGACGGCTTTTAAGGTTTCACCCACCTTTCATCAGATCAGCACACAAAAAGTAAAACAATAAATAAAAACATTAGAAATCAAGGGTCATTTGTAGTCGCCTGATGGTGAAGGGTTAAATATTCCACACTTTTCCAGACTAAAATGAGGGCATCTCCTGAATTTCACGTTTTACAAATAACAGCTGCCTATTGTCCTACAGCATTCAGGGTTTAATAATAAACCTGCTAAAAGCAGATTGAATCTAAGTAAGAGTAAATGAATGGACCAATGGATAGATTGGTTTATAGACTAAAGGATGGATAGAAACCAGGTTTTTAAGAGAATTGCAGAAAAATCATCATTAAGTTGTCAATGGAACTGAGAATATGTGGTACAACTAAAGACTGGGTTTTTATCGTATCGTTTATCATGATAACTATTACAATTAAAGATGTTTAAATTCTCTCAAACTGTCTGTATTGTTGGGATTGTTAGTTTTACAATTTTCTCCACAATTTTTAATTAAATTATATCAATACATTATATCAATAAATATCAATACATTTGAAAATATGATGAAATGTTAGTTATTTAAGTGACCTGTGCCTTTAGAAGCATATTTATTTTTTTTCTGGAGCTGTGTATGCAGTCACAGCCAAACCTAATATTACATAAAATTTAAAAAAAATAATCAAATAAGTTCTTATCACTTTTATTGTTATCATAATAGAACAACAAAATGTTGTAAACCCCTAGTATGACCCAAAGACTGCAGTATGTCAACAGACCGCAATAAGTCAAACCTCCTGTGGAGAAAATCTGCAAAATTCTTAGTATTTTGGGAAAATGTAAAGTTTCGGTTCTGCAGCAGCCGGGCCCAAACGCTTGGCCGGTTGCAAGAGGTCAGCAAAGCGTCCTGAGGGCCAGGCTGCAGACTGAACCAGACTTGACAGAGCCAGGCAAATTCTTGTTGCCTTTTTATGTTATTTTCAGAGACCACAATGACAGAGCAGAAACAAGTGAATATGCTATATAATGCTTATTTTGGCTGTCCAGCATTAAACATGTTTAATTTAGCGGAGAGCAGAAACACACAGAACACGGATGTTATGGTTATTTTCCGCTTTTCTGTTGAATTGTTTGTTTGCTGAGCCTCACTTGGTTATTTCTGTAAACAGAGGCAGAAAGAGCAGAAGCAGAAACAGGAAACCCAGAGCAAATTGATAATTCCTCCCCTCCAGTGGAGAGCTACACTGCTTCCAGATTAAACTATTCACATGTCATAACCACTAAATTAGCACCAGAAACCTCGTTATACTTGGAGAACGAGGAGCCTGGCACTCAAATGGGTTAACAACAATGTATGACTCCTGACCTTTCAACTTTAACACGTCTGCTGCTCAGTTGAAAATCAAACATCAAGCCAAGAGGAAGGAATAAAACAAAGCAACTAAGATCCAGTCTAGAATGAAAGAAGACTCCACAACAATTTCAGCAAATTTAGAAAACCTCCGTTACCACCAGTAATGTCAGCACTTTAGTTTGACTAAGAAGACATCCTGGTGTTGGTGGCATCAGTTATTTGTAAGTCTGCATTCATACCAGCCCTGTTTAGTTCGCTTTATTTGAACTGGAGTTCGTTTTCCAAGAAAATCCAGTTCGTTTGTGGAGTTATCGCAAAACAGCGACCGTCTAAAAACCCCCGTCTCGGTTCGGATGATGTGAACTCTGGTGCGGTTCAAATGCAAATGTGAACACCATACAGACCGGAGACCGCTCCAAAAGCAGGAAGTGAACTACAAAACAAGGCATTCTGGGGAAATACAACCAAAACTAATGCACGAGTCCTAACCCGAGCAGGAGAAATGGCTAAAATCTGGCTCAGTGTCTTCTTCAGGGGTTTTCATGTCATTTCCTACAGCAGTTTTTGGGGCAGCGCCCCCACAGGTCAGGAAAGGAAGAGGGTTCTTTTAGGGTTTGGTTGGTTTGACTCAGTGCAGAGATAAAGAGAACCACAGCAGGTAGAAATGCAACAAATGCTCCAGTTTTGGTCTCCAATTGGAGAGAGTCTACCAAGTGTGAAGACACCCTTATTATTAACATGCATCACAAATCAAAAATGATAAACTGTTCAAAAACATTGATGTTCGATTAATGAGAAACGTCTCGACAGGAAGGGAAATATTTCAAAGAGTCTCAGTTTTACCAGAAGGCAATAACTGGGAATCCAGCTGGTGGTCACTGGTGTTGCAACTGGAACATGGAGTGAAGATGATGGACACAGACAAAGAGAAGATCCCACTGTTAAGAAATTCAAAATTACAAAATCAGGCTCTACAGATCTGGAGATACAGCTAAAATCTGAATACTTGAGAAAACAACAACAACAACAACCACATGCAAAGAAGTCAGAGATTTAGTCCTTAAATGAAGCTTTGTGTAAAATTTCAAAGTATTGATGACATTTACACAAATGGATCGAAGCTTTTCGTGTCTACAAAAAGCTTGTTTCACTGTGGTCTGACCTTCAGCTCAAATTGGTTCAGTTTATGTAGATAGAACTGATTCTGAACGCTCAAAAAGAACAAGAAATTATAAATATATGAAGCCAACATTAATGTACGCACCGGTAGAACTGGAGAAAGTATTATTACAAAGATTCCTAGAACTGCAGTTTTATTGAACTTTTCTTTTTCATTTCACCAGGTAAAAAAAAAAAAAAAAAAAAAGCCGGTATTTTTTATTCATTGCCACAGTGGTAATGGCTTGGTTGTTGTTATCTCAGCAGGATCTCTCCTATCTTGAAGAATTACAGAGAGAAAGATAAGAGTTTTAAGAGGTATTCTTTCTTCCCTGACCGCGGTTCGGTTTGTATCCGAGTCCTTAAACAGAAATCGGACCGCCGTAGATCCGTCACGGTGGAAATTTGTTTGGTTTTTCTGTAATCTGCACAGCATGCCCTTCTCTATCTGTTGGCAATATCTCCAGAAGACAAGAACATTATGGGAACTTAACTTTTTAATATCAACAAATAAGCACACTCCGTCATGCATTTATAAAAATGTCCATTTTCAAAGGTTAAAAGTCTTCTTGCTATCTGTGTCGTGTTGCTCTCTCTCTCTCTGCTGTCAGTGGCTGTAAAACTGCGCCGTAAATTGAGTTTTTTAAAAAAGATTTATATTTAACATTTGTGTTTTAAAGGACGGTAAATGTCTAGAGCGATGGTCGGTTGTCGCTTCAACAGACGCACTTTCATTTCTTTTTCGACCTTGCCTCTGCAGCGGGCTTAAAGGGCCAGCTGCCGCCGCCCTTTACTCGGCACATGGAGCTTTTAATTAGCAGGATGAAGCCTGGAAAGAGACTTTCTGTCTGAAAACATCGTCACTTCGGACAGCCTGGGTACGGTCATCAGTGCTGAAATGACTTGCGTCAGAAAAACAAAAAGAATACTGGGATTAGTTTAGAGGTCTGTGTGTTGCCTTGGTTTTTGTGACAAATTTATTCCATATTTATGAAATTCTCTGTCATATAATCCTCCATTCCCGTTCTCCCCATCAGGCTGTCTGTCAAACATAATTCACACAAACTTCAGTCCGCCGAAACGCTTCTGCAGCTGAGAGCTGCTATCCTGACCTGAAATAACTTCTCCATCAAAACATTTATACTCATTTTTTCTCGTTTAATAATCTCAATATATGCTGAGAGAAAGTTTGATCCTACCGTTCTCCAGGTTCAAGTTAGTAAACCTGAACCTGGAGGTTTGAGGGTCCAAAGCGTGACCGTTTTGGACCCTCAGAGCCGTTTTACAGCGTGAACAGAAACTCTGAACATGGCCGACTTTCCTTGCCTGGAAGTGGTAACAACCGAGGCTGCAGCAGCTTCAAGGTGTGTGCTGCGAGATCCGACAGCGACGGCGGAGGTGTGATTATTTAACCTAATTAGACTCAGAACTAAAGGACGACCATAAAGCGGCAACATCGGCCTCGTAAGTGTGGCCCTCTGAAGGAGCAAAACAGCAATTTCAAATTTTATGGTCAGTTTTATTTGAGGGTTTTGAAGAGTAAACAAGATTTTTCTTTTTCCCACAACCACATTAAAAGTGTAAAACAAACGAGACATATTTTTACGCCCAGAGGTAATTACATTTAATTAGTTTAAACACCATGTCCAATAAAATGCTTTAATGATTGTTTGCACAACTTTGTCCATTGGGTGTTTATTTCACATAACTAGAAGCTTTAAAATCAAACATTAGCTGAAAGATTCGACTTTCTCTGTTACACTAAGAAAGCGCAGAAACTCGTTACCAGCGCTGCTGAAACGGATCCAGCTGCTGACGCCGTGTTGGGTCATAATTTAATGTTGCTTTTAACACATTCTGTGATGTGGGCATTTAAATATGTGACATCATTATAAACTTTAAATCAAGGTTTTTATTCATGTAATTTAAATTAACCTTGTATGTAAACAAAAATGTATAACTTTATAGATATTTTAAAAAAGACTTTGATACTTCTGCAGAAGATTCTGAGGTATTTGTGGTTGTAATATTTTCTATTTTTGTATTTTTTACAGAAATTTAAGATGAAAATCTGCTGAATTTATATGCTTAAAGTGAGCAAGCCTATCAGACAGAACGCTGTTTAGTGGAAGGTCACATTTAAATGTGCCTATTTTAATAGTTAGAACACAAAATTGAAATTAATATGCATTAATATCCATGGTGGAAAACGTCTTAGAACGACCGCAGAAGTTAATATTCGCAACTTTCCTCACCTCTGCTTGGCAGCCAATGAAAATGTACAACTTCAAATGAATAATTTGGAGTTATGATTCACATTTACAGGCTCAAGGAGGCAACACTTTCAGCCTGTAAATACAGAAAAATATAGAAAAATGTAGAAAATAAATGCATGATTCTTTTAAAATGTTAGAAACTATTTTTTCTTTTGTGATCAAATTACTCTGGAATAATACTAATGTAGCCAAAACACACATTTTGAATAACTTTTGGTTTGTTTTATATAATAAATTAAAGAATTTGGACCAAATTCTAAAAACTTGAACTTATTTTTCTTCTCATTTCTTACACACAGATGTGTTTTATTCTTCTTCCAGTTACGACACGCTCTTTTTATCCTAAATATTTGCTGATTTTGCCAACGCAGCTTTCAAATATCAGAGCTTTTTGCTTCCTTTCCATCTGATTTAGAGCTTTTTTGCATCAGACATCACAGCTTACAGCTTCTGCATCAAACACCAACATCTTCTTCATGGGGGGTTCTCAGCTCAGCCGCCATTTATTTTGAATTTATTATTTAACGACACTTTTCACCGTACAGTGCGTACATCAGTAGGAGAAGCTCGGGTTTCCTCATTAGCAGCACCAAAAGCAAGCAAGCAGTAAAACAAATAATCGCGGCTGAAGTAGACATAGCAAAACTTTCCAGTGAAACTGGAGTGATAGTGTATGGAAAGGCGTGCTATGAAAGCAAATGAAACCCGAACCCGCGCCTAAAATATTTTTATAACAGAGCTCACATTCAGTTGGGCCCTGGAGCAGCCACCCAAACGTCAGAGCTTCACTGTTTTCTCATGTAACGTGACCTCGTGTTCAGCCACAGTAAAATGAAAGACCAACCCGTTTTAATTCCAGGGTTTTAAATAAAGCCGCGTCATAAAAGTGTCTTCACCAGATTATTAAATTATTTAAATCCGAACCCCAAGAGAACAAAAACACACAATAGATTTCAATGTTTGTTAAGGAACCATGGAGTCCAGATGTAAGCTGAGGCTCCATTTGAGACTCACTCTACAGTTTAATTTAGGTGGTGAATGTTAAAATCAATGGACGAGTTGAAGTTACTGGTACCAAGGCACCAAGCGGCCACTGAGTAATCCAGAAACTCCTCTGCAAAGCAACGTGTAAAATCGGAGGCAGCTGAAACCGGGTCATCAACAGGACATTGATCCAAAAGCAGCAGCAAATCTATGAAACAGCACGGAAAAAGAATAGAATTGATGTGTTACAATTGTCCAAAGTCAACGAGAGATGAAGTAGAAAAATCCAAAATTCTTCCACCAGGATGTGGAAGAAAAAGACAAGAATTTGGAATCTGTTGTGGGGGTTTTTTTGTTAAACAACCCATGGAAAGTATAAGTTCATTATGTTTTAATTTGTAAAATCCAAGATTTAGAAAGAGGTGTACTTTGATATTTTTTAAGGAGATAAATTCCTCCCAAAATGTTGTCCACAATTAAAACAAGTTTTACAAACCGTCCTCATGTACAAAACATAATGACGCCACAAGATTTCAAGCTTTATTTTTAGGAGCTTGTGTTTAGCACCGTCCTGGTTGCTAGGTGACAAGATCTACGGTCGCCATGTCCTTTAATGAATTTGAACACATTTTATTGTTTTGCTGACAGTAACGTGTATCATAATCATTTTCCAGATAAAACTCATTTTGTTTTTTTGCCTGTAGGTTATGATCCAAAATTTGACGTCTCTGCTTACAGGCAAGATGAAATTTATTTTGAAATTTAATAGTAAAAGAATGTTTCAGTTGTCTCGACGGCTCCCCCTGCTGCCTAGGAGGCGAAAATGCCTAATTTAGCTAAGATAATACTCTTGTTTAATATGCGAGACGAGATCATTTTGTGAAATATGATTAATGTGTGATACATTTCAGGACAGTTTGTCAAAACTTTTTATATGTGCGTAACATTTTGGCAGGAAATTAACTTTTTTTAATTGGAAACAATTAGAAATTTGAAAAGACGGATGCCATCGCAACAAAGGATGAAACTACGTCTAGAAACTTGCTCGTTTATATTTCGCCTCCTTATATCTTGTTTCTGTCTTACTTCACATTCAGACTCATGTTAAAGAATCAGAGGTATTTGCTACTAATTCACCGTTTTTCAATGGCACCTTGTGAAAGAAAACCTCCGAATCACTTCGCTTGTATCTGCGGGTCAGCTGAAAGTCACATCGCTTCCAATTCAACACCTGCAGATCTGCGAGGTCGCCAAGCCGTCGTCGGGCGTTTGGGGCCACATGACTGCCCTCCTGCCAACCTCCACCCAGCATCTTCGCTCCCCCCTCCGCTCTAAAGCCGCCTTCGCCGGAGCTGGTGGTCGCTGACAGATGAGGGATGACAGAATGTGACCCACAACTCTTTGATTGTGGAGCGGTTCCACCTGAGGGGGGGATGGTGGGCTTCCCCACAGCGGGCCACAACTCGCTCTCCCTGCACACGATTGGACCCGTTCTGGTGACGGTTCTATGGTGCCGTTTGAAAATAAACCATCTGTCAGAGTACGGACCACAACCCCTTTTCTGTCTTAAAACATCAAACATTCACGTATATTTTACTCAACACTGACCGCATGGCTTACAGTTTTCACTCATTGTTTTGGTTTTTACTTTCTTCTGAGGTTTTTGTCAAAGAAAGTGAAATGTGTGTGGCAGTAAAATCTCAAAAGTGGCACCTAAATAATTATTCCTGGTCAATAAGGCCACCAACGAACAAAGTTAGATAAATAAAGCGAGAACCAAAAAGTACTAAAAGTGTCATGAGTCATTCTGCATTATTACATTTAAATTAGCAAACTGACATTAAGGCTTTATTTTAATTCTGTTAGTTCGTCCAAACAAACCCTAAGAAAGCAAAACATCATTCGGCTGCGTACGATGACAAATCAGTTTCAATTGTCAGTTTTTTTTAGATATAAGAAAATTTGCATAATAAAAAAAACAGTTTTTTTCACAAGAGTGAGAAAATCTATAGTGCAATAAGTAAAAATTAAGATAATCATTGAATCTCAGATGTCGATAAAGTAAATCAATACTGTAATTAATTTGCACATCTCTGTAACAGAGTCCCTGTTGTGAACGAATTACTCCATAAATTACGTTAAATATTAAATCCATGCAATTAATTCAACCAACTGAAGTCTTGTCACTCAGTTTATCCTGAGTTAATTATTTTTAACGGTGCCGCTTACGATGCAAATAAAGGATTTAATTTTAGGAAAATGTTTAGCAGAAAACTGCAGTTTACTGGCAGATAAACAATTGAGACGTTCTATAAGAAGAAAGTATGAGCTGTAAAAACTTTAACGACATCATAAAATAGTTTACAGTTTTGCTTGACAAACTTTGCAAATGGTGAAATTTTTAATTGATAATAAAGTTTCATAAATATTAGCCAGAATCAGCAAAGAGACTAAAATTACTCCACAGTATTTAGATTGTGATTAAAGAAAAAACTCACAAAAAACAAATATTACAATAAAAATACGCCATGTACATAGCTAAATGTAAAAAAATAATTATTACACTTTTACAGCAAGTAAAAAAATCAGTAACTGAAAGCTATAAGAAATAATTTGTGGAAAGGTTTGAGCCATTTAGAGGAAAAAGTAGCTGCAACCGGTTAATGTTTAGTTTCTGATAAATGAAAACTGGTTATTAAATGTGCTAGATGTCAAAAAAGTGTCTAAATTTGAAAAACAAAATAAAAAAATCAAACTTTTTTGTTAAAAAGTCAGATTTTTATCTGGAAATGTGGGAAAACTCAAAATGTGGGAATTCATAGGATGAGGGAATTTATAATTTACTGATGCTGAATTCTTAATTTTTTATTTTTTACAATAGAATTTTTCTAATTCAATTTTTTAAAAATTTAATTAATAATAAAATAAACAATATTTTTAATGAAGAATAAATTCAGTTCAATTCAATCAATGCCATTCACAACCACCTAATCAATCATACAAAAAAAATATATTTTAACACATCTCTCATCTCACAAACAACCAAAAGTGACACATTAAAGTGTCCTTTTGGAGACTAGCCTCTTTCCCATTACGTAGATGAAGATAATTTAAAGTTAAAAGCTAAAATGTTCGGTTTGTCCTTGTTTTAGACGGAGGTTATGATCAGAGGAAGCAGATAAATTCCCCCTGTGCGTTTCACGGGCTGAATTTTATGAAAAACGTCCATCTTCCCCTCATCCCTGTTTGTCATTCTTAATTTGTTAAATTACAGCCGATCCTTTAGAAGAAGTCGAATCGATATGACAAAGCACCAAAGTCAAGTTTATTGTTTCTTTTCGTTGAGTTCATGTTTACTAGGCACAGGATAAATAAAAAATTCCCTCTAAGTGGTTGTGCCAGGTCATGAATGCTGCGCGCTCGTTTGGCGCTGGATGGCCTTAATTCCTTCTGTCAGGCAGTAATCAGGTCTGTTTCACATAACGGGCCATTAGTTTAAACAGCAAATCTGCTTTCGGCGCTGCTGACAATGGACTCTGTGTGTTTGTGTGTGCGGCGGCGGTGGGGAGGGGGCGGCGTAATGGGCGGGGCCAACCCCGAACCGGCGAGGCTGGGAATGAGGAACGAGGAACCCACGGTGACGCGGACAGAGGAAAGTTTTAGTTGGAAGAAAGAAGGACGGCCGCACTCACTCACTCACTCACTCACTCACTCATCGGATCCACTCCCGGGAAGCGACAGTGACGGGTCAGCCTGTGCCCTGAAGATGTTTCTATCTCCGCTCCCTTCACATCTGTAACCGCTGTCCTCTGCATGAACCTGCTCCTCTTTCTACTTCATCAAGCAGGAAACAACAACAACAGAATCAGAAGGACACAAACCGTAACAAAAAAGTGGCTAATATCTGTCTCGCTCCAGTACAAACCTCCCATGTCACAATATTCCCCGTCCTCGCCGCTGAATTCGGGAGGTTTTCCTGTCGAAGCGTGTTCGCATGCAGGAGAGGTCAGCGATGGAAACCCGCCGCCGACAGCCACTGGTTCCCCCAGGAGATGTCACCATCTCGTTAGATCATCCCCTCGCCGCCACAGTCCGGCGGGCAGCTAATTGGAAACATGGCGGTGCAAGAAGTCACACAAATACCAAACGTTGCACTTCCACAGAGCCACTGAACTGCAAAAACACACAATACTGCCAAGTACTTCTACTCTAATTTCTACTGCCAATATCTTAGCTCACTTGAAATAAGACGGAGGTGACTATAAAAGGGCTTGTTTTAAATCAATAATTCTGTAATATTGGTGAGAGAAATACTAATTTCATTGGCAGATAATTTCACATTTTCCCCAAAAGTAAAATTACCTACCAATGGTACCATTTCATCAATATTACGGAATTATTGACTTAAAACAAACCCTTGTATCTTGCTGAACATTTACATGTACATTAGTTTTCTTATTTCAAGTGTGCCGACATACTTGCACTAAAAACTAGACCAAAAATACTTGGTAGGATTTTGTGTTTTTGCAATGTGTGGAAGTTAATTCTCTGAAGCGAGAAGCTTTGTGCAAGGCACTATTTTCTGTCAGTCCACGTCTGGCGGAGCGGTCCGGGCGGTGTTGGGGTTCGGGGCGAACGGCGCCTCTTGCCCTAATGGTTTCGGACACATCCAGCATTTGCTTTCATCTCTCTGGGGCAGCGCTGACACAAACCATTTGCGTTCCTCTCTGCCGTTCCTCCGTTCGACGATCCGCAAACTTCACTTTTGTAATTATCATTACATTTCAATGCATTTACACGAGTAAGCATTTTAGGCAGGAAACGTATGAAAATAGAGCCAATAACAGAGAGTTTTCCAGAGGGCAAAGCGGGTTTTAATGAGGCGACGCAGAAACGCCGAAGCTTTACTGTCCCGTTTCACCACAATCAGGATTGAGATAAGCTGTGTAACTATGAGTGAAATTGTTTCAGATGGATCTGCATTGCTTCATTAGGTAAAAATAATTAAATTTTCTCATTATTTTAGGCTTGCTTGGACAGGGTTTGAAAGCAGCATGTGCAAAGCTGGACATAGTAAATATTTCTCTAAATCAAACATTCACTCCGGCACAGAAAAAGGCAGTTATCTTTTCCCCCGAAATGTTCAAACCCATCGGAAATGATTGTTTCTCTTTTGCCCTGGTATTTATACATCGACCACCAAACCACGCAGATTGGTTTGTTCTTAAAGTAAAGCAACAAACATCAACGGCTCCCATTTTCAACCATTTTTGCTGCATTTATCGTTTCTGTTTATGGGGCCAAAAAAATGTCCAGTTTGAAGATAAATCAAGATCTGTTAATTCCACATATTGAGGATTTAAAATTCTTTTTTTGTCAAAATTATCTAGAGATACTTCTGCAGTGTTTTTCAAATAACTTTTTATATTCAGATATATTCACACCTTCAAATTGCAGTGAAAACTGTTTAAAATAAAATAAAGTAATTTAAGAAAATGGCACAAGACAGAACATAAACAAGTCAAGTTTGTTTGTACGGCACATTTCAGAAAGCAGACCGTTCAAAACAGAAAACAGTAGCTCAATAAACAAAAACATTTAGTAAAATATCATCAAAATCATCAATAAATTCAAACGTATTGATCAATGTTCCAGTTACTGTGACCAAGTGGGTTTTTAGCGTTTATCTGAAACAGGGTTTTATTTAACAAGACAAGAAGTTTGTGAAAATTTGTTCAAAGTTTTGTTAGATGCTCTTGACAGTTGGTGGTTACCATAGTAACCGGCAACTGTCAGCCCCGCCCCCTTTTTCTGTTGCCGTTTGAAACTTTCAGATCTGACTTCTATAAAAATATATTTTAACATATATTTTAGACAAATTTAATCATATGCACTGTCTCATGAGAGGTATGATATGTGTTTTTATTATTAACGTCCATTTTAGCTATGTTTAATTTTACAAATATTACCTGCTGCTAACTTCTCATTGGGAGTTTAAGGTTATTTATTATATTATAAACTTGAATGTGTCTGTGCTTAAGTCAAGGTTTCATATCTAAATGAACTCAGTGTTTCGGCTGTTTTGCAGTTTTTTGGACGTTTGTTCCAGATTTGTGGTGCATAGAAACTGAAACCAACAAAAGGTTTAGAGTTTAGCCTGCAAATTAAATTATTCTCCAATAAGTGACATAAACAGGAACTCTTTAGGTAATAACGACTAACTTTTGGTAAAGAAATGGTCTTAAAATTAAACTAATTGGTAAAAGTTGACTGATATTGACATTAATTGTTACATAACTGAGATTAATAATATAAAAATGAGGGAGAAATTAGACAGAGATGGAAATAGAGCTGGGTGTCCTCCATTTCTTATTGGTTAAAATAAAGATTTAGTGGATGAAAGGTTCAGATGTTGGCACCCTGTCCCGATTCAGTGACCACAGTTTTATCTAATATTTATTATACATTCATAAGTTGTTTTTCATAGAGCGGCGCAGAGCACAATTTGTTACACGTTGCAAAGCATGAGTTGCTTGGTTAGAGTTTAATTTTGGCAGCTGGATGTTCTCCGTTCCTCAACAAATCGTCTGACTGAATGAGAAATACAAAACAGAAGTGAGTGTGCAATTTAATTAGCACTGTCAACTGGGAGAGTGTCTGGATTCAGACTGTAATTAGATGTTCCCTTACATTCACAACAAATGTCTTACCAGCAGCATAAAAATGAAATGGCATTATGAATTATTGCGGTGCAAAAAAAATCTCTAGTATTAATTTAGCAAAACAAGTTTAAACTAAATTATTTAAAAACATGGAGCTTGATGCCATGAGCAAATCTAAAACTTTTAAGAAGGCATATTTATAGTTACATTTAAGGAAAAAATAAAATAGTTTGCAAAGTTTCTTATTTCCTTACTAAACACAAGCTGCTTTTTTCAGAGGATGATTTAATTTATTTGGGGAAGAAAAAGTTGTCCAGACCAACCTGTAAACATCAGATGCTATTGGTAGCAACATCAAGCTTTCAATCTGTTACATGATAAAATAACAAATTGGAATTATCAAAATTAATTTGCTTAAAAAACTTATGTTTATCTCTAAAACGTTTTGTGCTATGAGGCAGTTTTTTGGCTTTATTGAAAACAGCGTATTCACAAAACTGCAACAAAAACACGAGACATGATCAACAACTGGATGTTACTACTGGTGGAAACGATGAAGAAGATGACAGGAAGTGGTTAGAGGACGATGAAGACTCGGCGTGTTTTTAATAATATTGCGTGAACAAACCTATTCATTTTTGTTTGATGGGAACACTGCAATGTGGAAATAGTGTCTTCTCTACATAGATTTATACACCAAATATTCCTTAATATGTGTTAATATGCACACATATTAACACAATGCGGTAGCATTGCCTCTACCGCAGAAGCTAACATGGACTCTCTTTCATGTCTTTGATCTTTGGGATTCAGCCAATCAGTGCCAAGAAGAATTAATCGTGCTCTTTGATTGACTGCTTTGGAAACGCCATCAAATTTAACATCGAGTATCACTGAATTTACATATTTCACCTCCCAAAGCTGCATTTTCTTTTTAACTTTTCCAAAAAAGCCGAATAGGCAACATTTCCACATATAATCTGGAGTTACGTTTCACAGGAAAATCGGTGACTACCAAACTGAATTTACAGAAGGTCTGCTGTACTCAGGTCATTTTGCATTTTGATATTTGTTTGATCATCTGAAACATGGAAGTGTGACAAAAACAAAAAATAACATAAAAATTCCTTTTACTCTGTAGAAACGATCTGTTTTTAGCCTTTAAACATCCCATAATAAACACTTAATAAACACCGCTTGGTGTTAAATTAGTTTCTTTTTAAGACTTTTTGTATTTAAGTTTTGGACATTATCAAACATTTGAATCCCCACCATTCAGATTTCATATACAACTGTATTAAAACCCCAAACTTATGAATTAATCTTCCTCAGTTTACTAATATTCCTCACCATTTCACACAAAAGTAAACGTTTCCCAAGGAGAACATTGGTCCATTAATAAGATCTGCATCAAGTCCTCAGCACTAAGATAATTTGTTCATGACACACGCATGATCCATGAATAGAAATTCATCCTGTCACAACAACAGTTTGGTATTTCTGCATGCTTTCGTAGTTTGCACATCGTCCGTATGTGTTCAGTGAGGTAGATTCTGAATTAGATGTTTCTTTCTGAACGGCTGTCCGTACCCCGGGGGGGGAAAACGTCCGATCCGGATGCTTTCCCCGTCCCGCCCTGCAGTCCTGTGCCGCCATGTGAGGCGCAGTGAAAACTCTTCCCTCTCCCCTCCCCAAACCAGCGACATGGCATTTGCACTGCTGAGGAGAATGTGAGCTAATGAAAGTGTAAAGCCTGTGTTCACTAGAGTATAAAATTCACATTTGGCGGAGACCGGCTGTGCAATCTGATATTATGAGCCCTGCTGCAGAGAGAACAGGGGGTTGGAAAAGGCAAAAAAAAAAAAAATCACAGCGAGAGAAACAGGAGAGGAACACGCTACCGGAGCTCATTTTTGTCAAATTATTTTATTTGCAGTACGGCTGAGTTTTCATTATTGTCATTTCGATGTTGTTGTTACGGAGAAATGTCCAACTATCTGGAAAAAGGCGTGGAGTTAAAAACTCGCCGACGGACAGAAACGGCAACCTGGCGGCCTTAATGAAAAGCAAAGCAAAGCGAAAGAGACGAACAGAACGTAAGGTACCGTACGCCGCCATCTTGTTTCTTGTGTACACAACGGAGAGCAGCCGCTTGCCCTGTTAAATGGAGGTTTGCTGCAGACAGAAATGAGGTCAGAGGCGGCGTAAAGACGTGACGCAAACAACCGAAGGGGGAGAAAAAAAAAAAAACCTCTTTGGGTTACGACAGAGAATCTGAAAGAGATTATGGAACATTTAGCTTTGAAAATACAAAGTAAAGACCTACAAGCTTCTTGTGGATTCCTTTTCGCGTCCTCGTGACTCGGCCGCCTTTTCGCCACTTCCTCTCTGAAATTAAAGCAGAATCTTTAATTCTGGATCGGGAGATGGTGGTTGGGTTCTGGCAGCCAGAGGAGTCTGTTGTTCAGCTACTAGCTGCTCTCCCGTCAGGTCAAAAGTTCAAGCACATTAACACCGGCTGACCTATTTTCTGCAGTGAACTTTGGAATCCATCCCTCGTCTTTTTTTTCCTCGGTTTATCCGCTCCTCTATCCCGCTGGATAAATCGCTAAAGACGTTCCAGAATATAGAAATGCGACTTTTTCTATTTAGAAAAAATAAAAACGCAGAGAACCAACTGAACCTGAAGTGACTCGTGTAAAGCTCTGATTGTTTCCCATCACTGCAACTTCAGAATTTCATATAATCTTGAGATGTTGCATTTTATACATGAATACTTTATACTGAAGCGCGTTTTCTCCTTGAACCGTCACAAAACAATATGTGTAAATGTATGGCAATATTATTTTTTAGATTCCTTCCTGATAACTCATGCCTACACACCATTTTTTGATTGACCTAAACATAAAATGTGCAATTTTTCAATAATCAAACTACAGATTTTTCTCTTCCTTTTGCTGCTAACGTTACCATCAGAACTGCTTTGAAGTTTAGCCAAACTTTATTTAACCTTGGGAATACGCGGTTACACACATACGGAGCTCTAACGCTTAAATTTCAGCCTTTTGCAGACCGACATTATGATTCACCATTAGTCACCGCCAGAAGAAGATGAGAGGGCGGATAGAAGCTGAGGTCAGAAGTCAGATGTTTGTCAGCAGCAGAACATGATCCGTGCTGCGGGTGAGCCAGTCGAGCATCCTGATGAGCAAAGGTTGGCAATTATCATCAGGCAAATGGAGCCCTACCTACATGATTGCATGCTATTGTGTTTCGGCAGGGCTGCGCAGAGACAGCGTGGAAAATATAAACTCTGGCCATTAGCGTGGATTCATTTTTATATTATATTTGGAGGAATACGCACTAAGCATGGGGAGGGAGGTTCAGTCTGCTTGTATGTAGGGCAGCGTGTGCTGCAGAGAGCGGCGGCCCTTCAGCTGTAGGCCAGCGTTTTTCTAAAGTCGTCCAACTTTCTTTGGTTTTAGTCTGTCTGGTCGTATTCCCGTTATATAACCAGGTGAAGCTGAGTTTGGTCACTGCGGGCGTTCGGACTTGTTTACTCAGATTAGCATGAGGTGCAACCCACTGCAAAGAGCACAGACAGGGTAAATAATGTAATTAGACGTGAAAAAAAAAGAAATGCAGTGTTACAAAACAGCCTGCATACAATTTCCATGTTATCTGCATCGGAAATGCCCCAAAATGGTTAACTCTAATCATGTCGCATTACAAAGTCATCTCAGTTTATTATGCTTCTCATTGTAAAACATGCAAAACTCTTTGCAAAGTTATGCTTTCAGAATTCATCAAACTAAAACTACTGATACTTTATTCACGTCTAATTTAGAGCATCTATCTACTGTGATTTTAAACTTAGCATTAATACGAGAGTGAAAAATAAAAATATCCGCAGCAAATGTGGAAAAATAAAAATAAAACTGTATGGAAATTGATCCATAATTAAAAGTAAAAAATGGGAATATGTATTTATAACATGATGAGATTAAATTTAAATCTTAGTTTATTTGTGGCTATTCGCAGTTTCAATTGAGCGTTTTCCTGATCTCTTAACTTGTGAGCATTGCTTTAGCTTGTTTTATTTTATATTTGTCCAATATGAACAAAAGGTATTTATATTTTTATATTTTAGGAGAATTTGAAATGGGTTCAGAGTGCCATAAATTGTAATTGACAAGTTAAATCCATGCACCGACAATGTCGAATTATGTTTTCGACATTTTTTTTTACACAATTTTAACACGAAAATATTTACTTAACATATAGGTATTTTCAAATTCAAGCAAAAGAAAAATAAAATATATGAGATAAGAAAAATAAAAAAGGTACAAAACTTGTACCTTGTAAATGATTAAACATTCACAGAGTTTAGCTGCAGGTGAAACAAAATCTAATTAAGCTAAAATGTCAAATCTTGATATATTTACTTGCTATTTTGTAGCTCTAAGGTTGGGTGAAGTATTTTTTTAATTTATTGGATAAAATAAAATTAATATCAACGCTCCAGGACTTTTCAGGTAATTTTTTTATTTTTTAAGATCACCATTCTGAGCACTGTTTTCCCATTTTATTTTATTTTTAAATCACTTTTATTCTCTCAAGTGTAACTGAAAAAGGAAGACAGAGATTAGAAATCAGACCGAGAAACATAATAAAATGATTTAAATGAACAAATAAAGTAAACAGAAAGTAAATATTGAACGTAGCTAAAAGTGAGAAAGAAATCAATCAATTGTAGAGAAAACGCAACTTTTGAAATGTAATCGTGTGGATTTGATTAGATAGGAAATACTGTGTAGGAAATGTGAAATTATTAGTTAATAAAATGTTAATATAATACACAGTAAACCTGAATAATAATAAAAATCTGAAATTGTAAACAGCAATATTGTTAAAACATAAACCAATACACAATTAACAACTTAAATAGAAATAAAATATAAATAAGTCATAAATGTAGCAAGAATTTAAATAAAAAATAGACTATAAGAGAAAATGAATTGCATCTTTATTTTTGCTTTAATAAATATCTCTTCATGAATTATTGCAGGCACTTTTATAGAAATTGTGTTTTCTGATGCTGCTCTGACCTTACATTCATTTATAAATGCAGCTCGTGAACACGCCGCGAACTTGAATGTCACCTTGCATTAAACATTTATCTTTCAGGCGGAAGAGAAAGAAACTCAAACGGAGAAAAAAAAAGGTGCACATTTGTGTTTTTCATTCTTTCCCAGCTCTAAACTCTGAGTGTTGGAGTGTCGGGTCGCCGTGAGGTCACAGAGATAAAGTTGTGCTGAACACGGCGGCAGAGGAGCAACGATCGCACAAATCAAATCCACCTGTGGACGTTTCTCTGCGCCATGGCTGCCGTGGGTTTTGGGGGACTCAGAGTGCTGCGTGTTGCGTTTCAGCTGGCAGACAGCTGCTCTGCGTTTCCCCCAGCGGTACGTTCTCTGACTCCGGTGCTTTCCCGGGTTCTCGTTCTCCATACCAACGACGGCCTCTGGCCCTGCGCCGTGTTTGGACTAGACCAGAGGTTCTACAGGTAGACGCCCATAAAAATTCACCTTTGATATTCGGCTCCGAACTGTCATTGCAGAGAAAGAGCAGAGCACGGGAGAAGTATGGCTGCTGAAAGGCGTGGAATGTGGTGTAAAATGAGCGCCGCCAGCTTAGGCTTTCCTCCACACATGTGCTGTGATTTGCAAAACTGTCAGCTCTGATTTTTCTGCAAGGCGAACTTGGAAAAAAAACTTTGTAAAAAAAAAAATAAATAAATCCAGAAGAGGAAAAGCATTTTTAATATTTAAATCTACCCGAGTTACACAGCAGCAAACCACAGAAGATCAAATATGCAGAACGTTGAAGAAAATAAATATGAAATGAACCTAAATTCTTCAAAATTTACATTTTATCTTTTTTGTTTTAAACTAGTTTTTATTTAATTTGAAACAAAATAAAAACACAACTGAATTATATCTATAATGTTCAAATTAAACAACACTAATAAGTATAACTAAAACAATTATATAAATATGAAATTAATCATGGCTAGCATTTAAGGTGTTTGCAATAAACTTTATTGGTGCACATCTGCTTTTCTGTAAAATATAAAACATGTTTTCACAATAAAATATTTGAAGTAAAAAATTGTAAGTTCAGTTTTCTCACTCTTTCTTTAGTAGAACTATTTTTTTCATGAGTCTCATTAATTATTAATGTGCTCTAGCCTATATTCAAACTTCATAAGTTTTTCTGTCATTTTTCTGAGTGTTTTATTTTTGCAGCAGTTCAGACGTTTACCGTGACCTTTGTGATGCGTTGACTCCGGGGTCAGCAGATCGGACCCACGTTTGCGTTTCTACTTCTTAAATTTGCGGGTGTGGGGAGGCGGTTCGGCTCGCGGCTTCCCATCGGCGCCCGGTTTGCTCGGTAGACGGCACACTCGCTCCACATTAAAATCAGCACAGTCCTAATGGCGGCACTCGGTTATGACACAACCAAAGCACCGTGTGTGTGCGTGTTGTAGGCTGGGGCGGGGGGGGGTTGTGCAGACAAGCTGACCGAGCACTCACCTCTCCCCGAACATTTTTATTTATTTATTTCCACTCTGGATTAAAGAGCTTTTGTGGCGCTAACCTACATAGCAGCCTGGCGCTGCTGCGAACTCGTCGTCCACCTTGATACAGATCCGATGACAGAATCCTCAGAAATAAAGACAATGGCGTCTCCGTCAGCCCCATCGGCCCACATACTTAATGAAAATCACTCATTAAACTCTATTGAGCTTCTCCACTCAAGCACACTATGCTTTAGTGGAAAACTTGGGCGCTTATTGAGAAGTGAATTACTTCCATATCATGAACGAACACTGTCAGATACAATTCATTCTCCTGGTTTGTTTGTGGCAACCAGTGATTCTCAATCAGATTCGATTTCCTTTAACATCCTGCGGGATTTTATCAGCTGTGAACGAGATCGCAGCTCAAACTCTTCAGGCGTTTGATGTTGCTGTTGCCCGCAACATCAAACGCCGACGATTTTATACGCCGTATAAAATCGTCGTATAAAGACGATTCATGCATCGTCTTTATACGATGCATGAATCTGAATTTTATGCTTCTATGTAAAGAGTCTGGAGTTTTGTGTTGGGGAAAACTTTGTCTATCTGAGAAAATGTATTTATTTATTTTTTGTTTTGTAGAAACAGAAAATGAATGCGAGTAATACACATACAAATCACACACAAAACATAATTAAAAATACATGGACTGAGGGCAAAGGCTGTATGTATTTCTGCTGCTTAAAATTCGAGTTATTCCTACGGTATTGTTTGGGGGAATTTTGGCAGGAATACATATATTTGTTTTTATATCACTTCTTTTGCTGAATTTTGCAAAGTCTAGGCAGAAAATCTTAGCTCCTAAAAAATAAGTTCAAGTTATTTTATTTTATTATCACAAATTATCCAATTTCAAATTATAGACGTAGTCAAGAATTTATTTTAAAATGTTATTTTGCAATATTTTTACGTCTGCTCTCCGTTTTATCAACAATGTATTTTTCTTGCTAAGTAAATAAACTTCTGAATTATGAGAAAGTTAGATCCAAAATAAATATATCATTTTTTTAAAAAATCATAATTTAAGTAAGCACTGCTTAGTTGCTTATGGTGTAACAAATTCATTTTTGAGCAAAGGGGTAAACCATATAAGACTTTTTCCTCTAACTTTAATTCAAAACGTTTGTTTATGTCAACATGTTCATCTTAAAATGCAAATGAAGAAAATAAATAATTTATGCTGCAGTTTAGGTTTTTTTTTATATTTGAACAGATTACACTCAAAGGTGTTTATTGAAGAAGCATGAAAGTGCTCGCCATTTCTCAACAGTTTTACCTCTATTCTCTATCAAAATGTAGCCATGAATAATCACAGTTATATCCAAAATAAATTCATTGATAAAAATAAACTTCTGGTGACAATTAATTGCTTAGAGAGAAAGGGAAGCCGATGTAAGATTTTTTTTTCTTGGAACTTCTCCTTTTCACTCAAAACTTTAGCTTATATCAACATACGTGTTCATATTAAACTGTAAATGAATTAAATATTAATGCTTGATATTTGGGTGTTCCTGTTTATTTTTGTCATGTACTTGCAAGACGAGGTTGAAGCTTCTTGCACAGATTAACGCTCTAAGGTGTTTGTTAGTGAGGCATGAAATCATTTGCTATTTTTTAATATTTTTACCTCTGGTTCCAAATATATTTTTCTTGCTGTATAAGCACAGCCAGACATTTTTTATCTAAAATACATTTTTCACTTAAAAATCTACTTTTTGATCATGATTTAAGTCAGTAATTCTTAGTTACATAGAGAGAAGGGGTAGGCTATATAGGATGTTTTTCTTCCAACTATTTGTATATGTTAAACTAATAAATAAGTACAGTTCTTTATTACTGCTAGATAATTGGATGTTCCCATTTATTTTTTTGTTTGCAAGGAGAGTCAGACATCTTGCACAGATTACGCCTAAAGGTGTTTGTTAATGAAGCGTGAAAGCGTTCAGAAGGGAAAAACTTTCTAAATTCAATCGGTCAGTCCCTAATGATGTCACGCCAACGCACGACGGCTCGGTTTGGAGACGGTGCCACGGTCCCGGCTCGACAAGCAGAGGTGAAAGGTCGGCTCACGGTCTGTCTCCTTCGTGGCCGCTTGCCTCCAAGGTGCCGGTCGTTTAAAGCTCACGGGGGACGGGGACGCTGTCCACGCAGGTCCCCTATCCTGCTGCCACTTCACGTTACCGCATCGTCCAGAGGTCACAGAGGGGTCGCTGTGGAATATGATTGTCTCCTGTGGCGTGCAATGTAGGACTGTTCTGATTGATGGCTCTAATTTAAAATAGGAGGCTCGCTGGGCGCCCTGCTGATGGCGTCCAGTCAAACTCTGCATCCCAAAGCAGGACACAGAGATTACTCTGTCAGGGATTCACAAACCGCCTGTTTCTGAGTGTGTTAGTATTTTTACTGGATCAGAAAGAGGAGACTGAGAGATAAGCAAAAGAGGAAGAAGTGGTGAGATGTGTGGGAAGCAGAAAACGATCCAGACGCCTACAGCAACCTTTTCCATGTCAACAGGTACGAAGAAGCAACAGAAACGAGCTGAGCGGCGAAACAGAAAGGTTCAGCGCAGTCAACGCGGTGCGGTCAGATTCAGTCGATCTTTCACCAGGGCGGCGGCCATGATGAACTCGACGTGAACTCGCTTGTATCTGTGGGAGCAGAGCAGACGAGCCGAGTGATTGGACGAGGCCGCTGCTCTGTACTCAGGAGATTATTGAAGATAAATTCGGGGAATCATCAGCGCTCCAAAAATACTCCAGCCCCCACGCTGCGTTCAACAAATCTAAATGTTTAAAGGCTTTTTAATTATCACATTATTTCACCCAAATTCTGCAAGTTGGTTTCTGAAAACGCAAAGTTTATAAATTTATTAGTAATGTTTTGTTTTTATTACTTTCATAAAAACATTTCCAGAAATAAACCATAAAACATTTAGGCTATGCTACAGAATAAAGCTGGAAATTAAACTATTGTTGAACAGCTGCAGGATTTTAAATCAGCTCGATCTTCTGCTTTAATAATTTGATATAATTATAAATGATCTGATTTCAAAGCAGCAAATTAAGTTTACATATGCATAGTTAAGGTAAAAATTTGTGAAGCTTTCAAAAGCATTTTTAATTTTTTTGACAAAATTATTTTTTTGTAATTCTTTAAATAGAAAAACAAATAATTTTATATATTTTGTGTTCCAATTATTCAGAAAAAAAAATCATTAAAAAAATTTCAATTAAAAAAAGTATATGTGCTTTTTACTTGTGTATCGTTCTTTGATAACTCCGTAACAATATGTACGTGTGTAGATAGCGGTTATATATATATTTAATATGTATTTTTTTAAAATCTGTACTTTGTTATATACAATAAAAAATTTTGTATTGTTTCAGAATGTTTGCTATGATAAATTTTATTTACTCACTGCTTTTTGCACTGTACATTTTATTCTAAATATTAAAATATATTTTATTAATAGATTTTAAACACATCTAGAATTGTGTAAAATTGAGATTTTAGTGTCCAAAATGTCTATTTTTCAAAGGAAAATCACAAAGGCCTAAATATTCATTGCTTGTGTACCATTTAGAGATGTTAATAGTGGTTACATATTGAACATTTCACTTTGAAAAGCTTTAAATTTTATTTTTTTTTTAAAAATTAGCACATATACCAAATGTAGTTAATGTGATTATATAAATACATACTACTAATCTGTTTTATGTTTTATCAGTTATTTCAGAGATTTGTGAACCTGACTCAGCCTGAGTGACCGGATGTTTCTGGTTGGTGCGACCTCTGGTTCACCTTCAGTTTTGGGGCGTTTAAAACCCAAAAACCTCCGGACACCTGGACGACGGGATCAGACTCGTCCGGGTTCACAGAGAGTTTATGGACGGCGATTTCTGAGATGGCGTTGGCGAACTGATGATGGCGGAGCGCCGTCAACGGCTCCCGCCTCCTGCCACACTAACCCCTGCCTGAACTCGGGATGCGTTTATCCCACAGGCCTTTTCCTCACCCCCAAACTGTCACATGCTTTCTGATCGTCGGTCCCATCCAGCGGCCGCCCCCTCCCACGGCCGCCCAACCTCTCCGCGGAGTGCTTTTACTCCCAACCGGGTAAAATGCTTTTTCCTCCTTGTTCTGTCTCTCCACTTTTTGTTCTTGCAGACTGATGGTCTAACCTGTACAAGACAATTAGGGTCTCTGAAAAAAAATAAGACTTTAATCTCAGAATTCCAACTTTAATCTAGGATTAGAATCAGTATTCTAAGAAAAAAGGTTATTTGAGATTAAAATGACTCAGTCAAAATTCTGAGGAAAAAAATCTGAATTGTGCGTTCAAACTTAGAATTATAAATTAAAAAAAAACATCTGATTTTTATTAAGGTTTTGTTTTATTTTTTTTTTACTAGTGCCCCTAATCCTCTTCCATACTAAGCCCCTCTGATACAAACATTGTGAAGTTAGTCTGGGATTACAAGAAGACTCGTGAAAAAAATGTGACAGCCTAAATCCCTGGAAATACCCAGTGCCACTAAAACAAAATTCTACATCTACCAACATAATTTCAATCTGAGTAACATTTGTAAGATGTCCTACTTTCTAGATCAAAACATAATGATGCTCTTATCATGTTACAGTATTTTTAATTGACCGTTTTAAACCTTTCAGCGTTGCTTCATTTGAAACCAAATCCCACTTTTGCTCTGTGTTCGGTTCGTCCGACTGATGAGAACTGACTGTGCTCACACTGTTCGTCGGCGGGATTTGTGTCTCAGGATTTTCATCGAAATGCAACTCGGGGCAGCAGTGTCGGCGCTCCACCAGAGCCGATGGGGGCGCTGCAGGTTCACCGTGGAGCAGCTCGTAATGAGGCCTTTTAGGTCTGTTTCTCCTAAACTGGGTTTAGCATGAGGCAACAGCTGGCGCTAGTTTATGGATGGTGAGACGGAGGGGGGTTACATGCAATCCTCCCCCTTCACTTTTCTGTTAATCTCAGATCTCTGACCCTTTAACGAAGCCTCCAGTCACAGTTGTGGCAGATTGAGTAAAAGAAATTACAGCACTGGGACCGGGTTAAATCCTCCTAACGCGTCCCGAACTTGGATCTGCCCATCCGTATTTCTGGTCCAATATTTCTTTAAAACTTCATCCCAGTCTTGGAAATGGGAACCTGTTGCACTTTACATTTAGCTTCGCACGAATGTGGTGAGTAGGGCAATAAATTAACTCATAAAACATTTCACGGTTTGCATTATGTATTTTAGTTATTTTTATCTGTGTACAAATCTCTTGTTAAATTATTCATACCGCTAAAACACAAACTTCAGTTTTTGTTTCTGGGTTTTTATTTGATAGACCAAGAAAAAGTTTGATGAAGTGAGATTAAAACGTTGCAGAATCACTTTACAGCTGTAAGTCTTTTTTGTGGATTTCTCCACCAGCTGGGATTATTTAGAAAATTGCTGCTCATTCGTCTTACCACAGACTCTTAATTCGATTTAGGTTGCCGTTGCCTTGCTAAAAGGTTTCCCAGCATCCTTAAAAAGTCTTAAATCCGTGTTTCTGAGCCTTAAAATGGCTTGAATTTTAATTGGCCTTAAATATTTTAATCATTGTTCCTAAATTTTGAGGTGACAGGACTATTTAATCCTTTTCTTGTGCAACTTGTCTTTCAGGAAAACATTTTCGCCACATTCGGCCATCTTTCCGTTGAGGCTACCGCTAATTAGCTGCTAATATACTCTTGCTAGTTGGCTGGCTTGTTTGTGTCCATCAAGGGGCAAATGTGGATTTATCAATATTTTGCTGGATGATGTTCTTCGCTGACACTAGTTCACTTCTGTCGCAAAACTCATCTAAACAAACCAAATATTTGTACGTCTTTGTTGTCATACTTTTCTTAAATTTTGTTCACATCGGCCTATAAAAGGTATTAAATTTGAGTTGGTCAAACCTGTAGAAACTTAGTTATCTGGTCTTTATGATGTTTATTTTCTAATACTGTCTCTTTATAAAACACCTAAACTTATACAGAGATTAAATTACACACAGTTTGACTGTTAACTGTGTGACTTCTGAATATTTATTTACATATATTATATGAATTATGTATCATTTTCTGTACACTTCAAAATTGTGCTTTTCTTTGTGCTGGCCCATCGCTTTAAATACATTGTAGGTGTTGGATAAAATGTGTCAAATGCGACCTTAATGCTGTTATTTTCGCTTCAATCTGAACGTCCCATTTCCGATCTTTAAATCCCTCCAAAAATCCGAATTGTACCACTTCCATGAACTAAACCAAATACACATCCGATAGTTTCTGAAAGGGTTATTTAGCTTTTACGTCACCGGCAGATTCCTCAGCAGTTCCACCTCCAGTGTCTGTGGGACAGGTTGATAAATGGCTCCTCTTTTTCAAAGTGTCACAGACAAATTTGAGTGGAAATCAGCCTTTGTTGCTTGGCGGGAGCAGCAGGTTTTAGAGCACAGCACATGAAACATGAGAGACAGCAGACAGCATGTGTTTTAAACGAATAAACTCTCCACAAACGGCAGCCGTCTGCATGAGAACTGTGAGAATCTCATTTCAAATCAGACTTTGGAAAAAGATTCCCCGACATCTGGACTTTCAGTGGGATAAAACGGGAAGCGGTGAAAATGTTGAGTCTTTACATCTCAAAATTTTGCAGGTGATGAGTTACTTTGTCAGAACTGGATTACAAAATGTCGTCAGTGTGAAAATGATCAAAGAATTACTTTCTCTTTAAAAATTCTTCAATTTGAAACCTCAACCGTCTCCAAAAAAGCTTGTTTCCACATCAATAATCACTATTCTCCTTTGAAATGTTCAAAAAATAAGCATAAGTAACAGAATTAGATTTAAAAATTTAAGAATAACCTGCATGGGATTAAATTCAAATACGTTTTGAGCTTTTGAGTCTGTCGAGTTTGCAACAGAGCTGACCTCCTTTTCCCAGAGTTTGTGAAACTTAAAAAGCTTTTTCTGGGAGTTTTTCTGGTTCTTTTGCTGCTGCATCTGCTGCTCCTCTCCTTGCTTACATTTTGTCAGAAATAAATAATACATACACGCAATCGGACAAATGGAAAAACAACTCTTCTCAGGACATTTCTACAACTGTATTTTTAGCCAGCTTTTATTTCCACACATTATTTACTCCTCTGGAGTTTGTGGGGCCATCTCAGAAATGGAGGGAGAAAGTGTTTTGAAATCACCTCGGTGTACCGTCCATTAGCAGCACACGATTTTTCCCTGCATCCAGAGTATTTATTTTCCTGCTAGGCTCTTTTTTCCTGCTCCTATCTGTTACTTTTATCCCACGTCTTTGGTCGGATGGCGGCATCGGTACAAGCATCTCATAAATAAATGATGCCCTGAAACATTTTAAATGGTTCACAAAACACTAAAATGGAGAGATTTAAATTTGTGACGGTGAATCCAACAAAGCCAAGAATAGAACGACTCAGTGCATGAGCAGAGAGACGTCCTCTCTCCTGCACTGACGGACTAAGACTGCAACCTTCAGAGCCTCACAAAGACAATTACTTCTATCACCTGAAGAACATTTCCAGGATCTAGAGAAACTCATCGATGCGTTTATCTTTAGTCGCATTGACAACTGCTACAGTGTCTTCACAGGTCTGCCTAATAAATCCATCCTCCAGCTGCAGCTGATCCAAAACACTGCTGCTGCTGTTCTGACTAAAACCAGGAAGATGGAGCACTTTACTCCAGTCCCCACACTGCCTCCCTGTAGCTCAACGAATAGACTTTAAAATACTGTTAGTTTACAAATCGCTAAATGGGTTAGAACCACAATACATTAAAGATCTGCTGTTGTTGGATCAACCTTCCAGAACCTCTCAGGTCTCCTGGTTCTGGTTCTGCGCTGCATCAGAACCAAACAGCATTCAGCTTCTATGCAGAACAAACTTTCTGAAAACTGCAAAACAGCTGAAAAACTGAGTTACTTTAAGTCAAGACCAAAACCCACTTTATAATAAATGATCAACATATTTGATACTATTGATGACTGACAAAATACAATTATTATTGATTGTTTCATAACTGGTTGCGTATTTCACCAACAACGCACCTTGTTGGTGAAATATGGTGCAGAAATCAATTTGACTTAAAACTTCAGCATGCTTTTCTGAACCCCAGCCTGCTCTCAGTTTTTTTTTTTTTTTACTATTTTTGGTTTTCAACATTAATTCTGGTGCAGCAATGAGCCTAAATCAAAGAAATACCCAGAATAGAAGTGCATTGTGAGACTGATGTGGCAGTGATGGTAAATTACCAGCCACCTCATGGGCTCTGCTTCATATCCAACATGTCAATCAGTCCAGGAAGGAACACAGGCACAGTCTAACTGGAGTAACTGGGACATGTCAGTTCAACCCAGTAGTATTTGACCGTGGGGGCCGGCAGCTATGTGGAAAAAGAAAAAAAAAAAAAGATCCATCTCTGATCGTGGGCTGTGTTCAGCTCTGGGAATGACCTGTAGGGATGCTGTTGACTGCCAAACGCAACACAAACTGTCTGAAAGCACACAGAGCACCTTTAATCTCTCCTCACTCTCACCCAGTCTGCTCCCATCAGGAGCACGGCACAAAAAGAGGAGCTCAGGGGGACGAGCTGTGCTCCTGCGGGCCCTCGCCTGCGTTAAGCACATTCAGAGCTCTTCTTTTTAGTCGGTGCCTCTCCTGTCCCCGGCTGCATAATGCCACATCAATGCCCCAGCAGGGAGGAGGCACCACACGAATGTAAACAGTGAAAACGCAGCACAAAGGCGGCATGAATAAGGTGAGACGTGTCATCCCGATTAGATGTAATAAAAAAGACGAAGAAAAGGGCGAAAAATGTGGTTAGAAGGAGAGACAGAGAAGGAGTTTAGAGCGAATTGTTGTCACTAAAATGGCATCGTGGGCATAAGTCAGGCTTTAGGGAGGGCCACCCTCTGAATGGCTCCTGTATGGTGGGGTCCAGTGGGAGAGCCGGACTGGGAGCAGCGGGTAGCCGGCAGAGCCTCTCCGACTTTAATCCTCCAGTCTGAGCGGGAGAGGCAGGAGGAATTAGATTCTTCACAGTTGTTACTGCGGCGGTGGGAACCTGCTGCTGCTGCTCTTTCTGCGAGTTATAAAGTATTCAGTCGGCTCTTCTCCACTGCTTGACGCTTTGTTTTTGCCCCGGCTGCTTACTGTTCGCCCTGATTGAAGGACTTGCTGTTTTTCACTAAAATGCAGCAAAGCCCTCAAGCTGTGAGAGGCTAAAACCCGTTAAGATGGGGGAGACCAGAGGGAGCGGCCGCTCTCAGCATGGGAGGTACAGTTACAGGATCGCAGCTACAACTATGGGGAGTTGTTTTTCCCCTGCTTGCATTTAAACATGAGAATAAATCTAAATAACTAGAATATGTCAGGAGAAACTGTGGAGAAGAGAAACGCAGCCAAACTGATCTCCTTCAAACTCATAATCGACATTTTCAAAAATCCTAAACACAAACACAAAATCTCAAGAGTTAGTTTTGTCTTATTTCAACTGTACTAAAATATTTTAATTAGGAACACAACAAAAAATACCTGGTCATTTTTTGTGATTTGGAGGTATAATTTTTCTAGCAAAATAAAATTGTTTTAATAATTCTTTACTAGTGGCGTAGTAAAGAATTACTACAGTAGTTCTTTACCATCACTTCTGTGATGGTAAATTACCAGCCACTTATTTAAGTAAGTAATAAGTAATGACTTACTTATACTGACCAAGTATCGATATTATAAAAATAAAAAAAACTGACTAAAATATAGCAACCAGATTGATCTAAGAAAAAATTAATGAACCAAACTACAAACCCAGAAAATAAATTCACACAAATATCTGTACAAATGGCACAAAACCATAAAGAAATACCAATTCAGTTAAACGAAGGGGGCAATTATTTTGTTTAAAACGTAGGCTTCTTTATGAATTATGTTTCTGCTATAAGGTGTGATGAAGGTTGGATTATATTTGTTTTAATAGAATCTCTTCAGTAAGTGTAGGAAGATGGTTGCAGTTTTTTTTTTGAAAAGCTCCAACAAAGTGAAATCACGCTCTGACTCAGAACCGCATTACTTCCTAGGTTTCGCTGGAGTATTTCCACTGATGAAACAAAACAGAGTAAAGAAACATAAATCATGAAGCAACTGAAACTCTCCACTGCTCATCTTAGGATGTGTAACTTTGATAGCCGGCTAATTTAAAATGTGTAATTTGAATGGATAAGTGCAATGGTCCTCCTCATTCTAATCTCTTTGTGTTTTAAAGCACACTGCGCTTCAGAGAGCATGGCGGCGAAGGACGGCTCCTCACCCGCTGCTCTCTGTGTCTAGACGCCACGTTGGGGGCTAATCGAAGAGATCAAACAGATTTAACACTTTGCTAATACAGATCAAAGACTTAACCAGCCCTTATGTGGCAAAGGGAGAAGTTAGAAATTAATTGGGGACAGATGAGAACAAATGCAGAAGCAGGAACCAGGAACATTTCTTCAGTCATGTCACACAAGACAATACCAGATATTTGTGTCGCCATTTGCCTAAGTGCTCTGACTTATGTCAAAAAAGAGATGTTGAATTACTTATGATGACAATGTATTTGCACTTGTACGCTCTCCGTCATCCAGCACCACTTTGCAGCTGAGCCGTGGCACTCTGATACCAATCAGGACGTCTGAACGGTCGGAGCTGCATCATCAACCTGCAGAGCTCCTGTAATCAAACAACAGCTCCAACGTGGACGTAGAAAAAGCAATAATCAAGAGTCATCAGACTTCAGTAAAAGGGTGAAAGCTGGATTTTGATATAATCCTGACACATTTGTTTGTCTTTAGAGAAACTGGAAGCTGTAACCGTGCTGCTATTAAAGTCAGAGGATTAAAAATGATCACAACAACAAAAAGGTTTTCAGAAAAAGAACAAAAATATGTTCTGTATTTTCTCAAAATGCACTGCAAAAACACACTGGAAGATTAATTCAATTATAACATGGGACAAATGTCTTGTTTGAAATAAACTGCTTGTGGAACTAGTAATTTTTAATCAATAATAAGTATTTATTTACTTAATACAAACTTCTATATCTTGCTGAAAAGTTACTTGTAAGTTACTATATTTCAATTGTACTTGAATATTTGCACTAGAAACTAGGCCAAACAAGCTTGGTAAGATTTTGTGTTTTTGCAGCGTGATTATATTACAGTAGACCAGAAAACAAAACCAAAAACTACAGGTACATCTCAGTAAATTATAAAATAAAAATAAAAATCAAGTTCATTCATAATTTTTAATTTCTCTGAAAACTGTATCTTGTTATTAAAGATCAGTTTTTTAGAGGATTTTACCCCAGAAATGAGGGTCAGGTGTAAAAGTGTGCACAGAATTTTCTGTACATTCAAATCTAATTCATATAAAAATACACCTTATTGATCCAAGAGAAAGATTAATTATTATTCTAACTCACATAGATTCAAGAGTTGTAGAAAGGGATTTCTGTGGGCAGAAAGGATCTCCTAAAATAAAAATACAACCACATTCATACTATAAAATACATGATAAATCAACAGTTTTTAAAATCAGCTACATTGATCACGTACTATAGTTTTTATTGAGTTGATAAAGGTCAATAATGAAGATAGCGTACAGAGTTTCAGTTTTTTTGCAAGTTGTTCAATTATTGAGTGCAGCAAAAATGAAACAAAGATTTTGCATAATAAGTTCTAATAATTAGTGAATATTGATGAGTGAGTGAAGGTATGGAGGGGTGTCACCAATCCGTTTTATAGATCAGTTTATACTAATTTATGAATGTTACGTTCAGCAGTGATTCTTGTTTGTGTCTCACACAGATCATGTGGTTCGTATGACAGACCAAACAGGTGACAACATTTCTCCCGCTGGTGATGCACAGCGACATGCCAGCGTTCCTCCTGGCTTTATTTGATGGGAAGCCTTAGGGTGCGACACCAGGTCACTCCTGGTGGTGATTCATGAGACACTGGCAGCACAGCGCCCAGTTAGTGACATCCTGTCCCGTCTTTCAATGTGACAGGATGTGTGTGTCTATGGACTGGAGGTCGCCCTGGTTCCTCCATCTTTCTTCATCTGAATATAGATCAGACATCGACTGACCCATTGTTGTAAGATAAGGGGAGTAAACTCTAAATTTGGTTTGCATTGGCTGCTGGTAGCAGTTCTCGTCTCAACTGAACTCTAAAACACTTCTGTTGCTTTCATCCAACTGTAAAGGCAACACAGTTTTTGTATTTCAGTGCGTTCACTCACATCATATAAAATTTAAACACACTAACAACAAGCTCTTCTAAACAAGCAAAGCCACTTTGCCTTTTACTTCAGTAACTAATACTTAATATGTTATTGATATCAGAAAATTGTAATATTATTGCTTCCAACACACTCTGATACTTTAATTTCTTGGCCACTACAATTTTGTTTTGGAGTTAGATGAACATTGAGACCTAGTATCTGCGCTATAACAATCAACAAATAGTGCACACTAAACATTCATTTGAGATATTATTAATCCACTAAGCCCTAACTTAGAAATCTGTGTATTCTTAAGATAGTTTTATACAAACCAGAAGCTGCGTCTTCATTATAAATGTGCGCAAAACTTTTTCAATGTGGCGTTAATGTTGACAACCAAATGTTTGCAATTAAAATCACAGGAGTGTGTTCACATGAGTCACCAAAAATCGTGGCGTGAAGAGAAGACGTCAGCGCCTTATTTGGAATGGCTACGTATTTGGGGAAATGTCATTCTGTGATTTTACAGAAGAGCTACGGATTTAACACTTTCGCATAACAAACTCAACCAACTCAAACTTCAAATTTAAAAAGTGGAGACAGTGTTACTGTGAATGTAAGAAGCCAAATAAAGATAGTTTTAGGTATGCAGCACTTTTTCAGCAACAAGGCAGTTCAAAGTGCTTTACGTGAATTTAAAAAAAAAAACACCACAAGAACAATAAAAGAAAAACTACACTTTAAAATGTTCCATTTGTTCTGGGTTTCTAAGTAGATTGTATTTTCTAAGTTTGTTCTCAAATAGCAAGTTGTAAAGCTAAATGTTGGTCCTACATATTTGATTCTTGTTCTGGGTTGATAAGTACTCCACAATTTAAAAAACAAGTTTCTCTAAGTCTTGCTCTGATATGCGTCTTTTAAGCCTGGAAATGTTCTTCAGAAAGACATTTTTCAAAATAGAAGTTGCAAATTTGGATTTGTGTTCTGAATAAAAACTTTATGATTACTGAATTTTGATTTTTGGCTGTCCACAGCAGGACTGGATTACCTAAATATGCGCAGGTCTGTCTAACAAAGCTGCACCAGGAAAGATCCACAACCTTTGACACAACCAACACGCAAAACGTTCCAGACATGTCAGGAAATGAGCCATGAGAATAAACTCCCACTGTCACTTTAACTGACATAATGGTTACAGTTTGTTCCTGCTAAATCCATCAACAAATACGTCTTCAGTATGTGCACTTGTGCCCTGGTGAATAATTGTATAAAAACTCTGAATGTAGCACATGTTTTCTCATTTCAACCAATCATTTCGCTGGCTTATAAACTTAATGAAACAAGACAAACACATGGAACCCAATACATATACAACCGAAGAAGTTTTGTTTTTCAAAAGTATTAAATTCGCCAAGCTCCGTGGGTTTTTTACTCATGTATCTGTCAGCAAGCATTTAAGCGATCCAATTACTTCAAGGCTGAAACATTTCCACTATAAAGGCCTCAGTGGGCAGATTCTTTCCCCCGGTTGCCCCGCACTCACACCATCTCCCGTCCACTTCTCCACATCTGCTGCAAAACAAAGAGGCCAGATGAGGCACGCCACTCCACAGAAATCTGGGCAGATACTGGAGTTTCACTCTGATAAAATAAACCCAGAGAGCCTCAGATGCTGGATAAATAAGCGGTACGCTGTGGCCTGGTGGTGAAGCGGCGCTCCCCGGCTCAGTGATGTAAGTGATTGTTCCTTTTACCCGCTGATTAAAAGGAGACTAAAATTCACATTAAACAGGAAAAATTCCCCTAATCCCTGGAAAATGATCAGCTAAACAATTTTGACTGGCAAAGTCCCACAAGAATCGGAAGAATTTAAAAGCTCTTTGATGTGGAACCAGAACGGTCTCAAAGGTTGGAAACCTGAAGAAAAGACTTCATTTACAGCGTTTTGTTCATATTCAGCAGGGAAAAAGCTTTATGTAGTGAGACTATGGGAACTGTGATTAAAAATCCAGTAACGGCACAGAAAACTAATGACATCTGCATTACAACTGAGGGTGCAAACTTGCAAGGTCCACATTAAGGAAGCCAATCAAATCATAGTGGAAGAAATAAAGTGTGGAAAACCGCAACAAACTAAACAGAAAGCTTATATATACAAGATTTAATTTTAGTCATCAGAGTCTGGCTAAAACCTTCAAAACTGTGTTTAAAAAGCTTTAAAATAGCCAAATAGTCACGGATTATCATCCGTCAACTGGTTTCTGTTGACAGACTGTCAAATTACAGAAAACCTAAAACACAGAAACCCGAAAACACGAGAGCCAAAAGCATAAAAATGAGTGACTGTTTTTAGGTCCCTTTGAAACTTACAACTTGTGAACAGAACACAACCTTCCTCAGACATTTGTTTTAGTTCATGAGAACGGTTCAGAAAGCATGACTTAAAGAAATAAATAAAAACCTAAAATATTACTTTTTTACAGTTTTTAATCTTACTTTAAAAATCAATCACTGAGGTTTCCTCAACCGTTAATGCTGCGTTCACACCGAAACCATTTTACGTGCGAAAAACCCGTATGACACTTCCAACTTTGAAGTGAGACGCTTGACATTTTGCTCTAGACGCACGTCAAATGAGTCAAAATCGCTACAAATGTGCGCTGGGACGAGCCGTTGTCGGTCTCTGTACAATGGCGGATGAAATTGAGTGAAAGCTTCTGCACTCATAATGGAGGTTCGGATGTTTCTGCTGAACATTTTGTGTTCAGTTTCTGTCGAACAAAGTGACAGTTGATAACAGAGCACATTGGAGCCCCTTGATGCTCTGCATTGAGCGGTGAAAGTTGAGATTTTCCAACTCCAGCATTGGCCGCTTTCCGACTTCAGGAGCCTTCAAGATTAATGTTTTAGCTTGAAAAGTTTAATTCTTCCTAATGTTCAAAAACATGTTTATATTAACTATCAAGAAGCAACTGGACTGTCTTTAGCTTAACAAGTAGCGGTCTACAAATCGGAAAGTTGTTAAGATTCTTGCTTTCCCAACGTATTGAAGTTGAAGGTTGGGCAAGACACTGAGCTCCACGTTGATTTGAGCCTGTGTTGTTATAAACTTGTGTTCAAAACCCTTCATGTGACCAAGAGTTTAAACCTGCTTTAAGTGGTCAGGAAGGCTAAGTTGCATTTTTACACAAAACTGTAAAAACCTGCTGAGCTTAATTGCTCTCTTCTCGGGGCTAATCTAGAAAAACAGTGGCATCCTGGAATAATTCAACTCCATCTGTAATGTTTGGCTGATGCAAAACGATGCATTCCTTTCTTCTGCTGCCAAACCAATAGTTTGGTGTGTTTGAATTTTTAATAAATATGTGTTTTCATCAAATACACAACCAAGAACAGTTTCAATGTTTGTTTGTTTTTTTCATTTCTACCACATTTTTTAGTTAATAAAATCTGAAACTACTGAAAAAAAAACCCAGCAGAACAAATTTTCTGAAAACAAGATTTTGTTTCAGTTCACCTGGAATACTCTAAATATACCAGCACCTGCACGGTAATAATATGCCTTTCAGTTCTTGTTGACATTGTGACATCTTCGACATAGTTTGTTTCTAGAGGCTGATCGTCTCTGGGCTTTTAAGGAATTCTTGGTCATTTTTCACTTTTGGTCCACAGCCACCAACACAGATTTTCTACACCTGCAGAGAAAGTGCTTTTCTGCAGCACAGCCACAGCAACGTGCTCAACTTTTCTATTTCTGTACGTGACATTTGCACAGCTCAGCAGAAGAAGCAGCTGGGCTGCATTGTTTGCTCTGATTCTGAAGTCATCAGCTGCAACCCCACCGAACCTCCACCCATCCACCCCACCCAAGTCTTGCATCTGTGAGACCCACATTCAGTGCAGTGGCCTAAAAACATAAGAGAGCTCCACACTTTCAGCACACCCTCCCTCTTAAAAATGCTCCGGAAAGGAAATAAAACATCATCGAACTAAAAATGTTCAATCTGAATTTAAATCATGAAACAAATATTGTTGTTTCACACCGTCATTTTCACCCTTTCAGCAGTAATTATTGCTGTATTTTATATATTTTTTGCTTTTTTGGAAATATTTTTACTGCTTTGCAACTTACATACAGAAATGCAAGTACAACTCAAAACAAAAGAAAACAATATATGATAAATGTGCGATTAATATCAATCGATGATACTTCTACTAGACTATTAAATAGTCAATATATAGAATGTTCCAGAACCGCACGGCATTCTGGGAGATGTAGGCAGAGGAAAGGCTTTAGCCACTTAACCTCTCACGTCCAGCTAAGCGAACTGAATGGAATCAAATAACTTACTCACTATTTGGTAACCTAGCAACACGTTTCTGGGCAACAAGCAGCTTCAAGCCCCACCCCAAAACTTTGGTTACCTAGCAACAACCTGCTGAGTAACTTGGGTAGCAGCAGTTTAAGGTTTCGCCTCATAACTTCTTAAAAATATCTGAAACACCAGTTTGGTGGTATTGCAGAGATTAAAAAAATAAATAAATAAAAATTAACAGTTATTGATATTGGCTGATATGAAGATTTTATATCGTGATAAGTTTTTCAGCCATATTGTCCCACCCTAAATGCAAGTAGAGTTTAGTAGCTGGTTTGATGGTCTATTTTTATTCCTTGTAATTTTGTAATGGAGCCAATTCCAAATATCCAACTTTTATTGGACTGTTATCTATGTCAGCAGTTCTTTAGTTACTTTATTGGACTACAACTTTCATGTATCCGAGATGCATTTTCTTTTATACCAGTTTGAAACACCAATGTTGATTTGTTTTTACTATGAAACATGCTCAGATGTTATTTTGTAAGCAGTTGGCCTTGATTCAACATTGCATTGTTTGACATCCATCATGCAACTTTTAAAAAAGAAAAGAGCGACTTGCTTTTTAACATTTAAACCAGTAAATCTGTTTTTCACTAGAGTCCACGCGGCTTGTAATATCACACGCCCACCAAGCGTAAAAGCAACGCCACCAATATTCGATACCATCAGTGTTCCTAAGCCAAGCCTTTTTTTCTCTGGCCGTTCTACCATGAAGTCCAGCTTTTTGGACCGTACGCTATGCAGTAGTTCAGTGGACCGACACGCCGATCTCTGCTGTGGGGCTCTGTGGCTCCCTCAGGGTTATCTTTGGCCTGTGGCCCTCCTTTCCTACTCTGTGAGTTTGGGTGGTCTACTCTTTCTTGGCAGACTTGTGATGGTGCCATATTTTTTCAATTTTTCAATATTGAATTTAATGTTGCTTCCAGGGATTTAAAAAAAAAAAGAAGAAAGAAACCTCTTGAGACTTTTACAAAAACTACATCGAAAGCTTTTGACATTAATATTACACACAGGCCAATTTAAAAAACGACCAACTACTGAATGATTGCTTACCATGACTGGATCCGAAATAAAAATTGGAAATTCAATTCAAAAGCAAAGCAGGTTTATAACAACAGCATCAATTATTACAGCATTGTTTAAAGAAATGTTTATTATAATCTAGAATTTTTTTGAAAAGACGTAGCAAAATGCAAATTTATATTTAAATAAATAAGTCAGATCTAAGCACAATATTTAGGACGAGCTGCAGCTGCTTACGGTTTGGGGTTTTTACTGACATCTTTAACCAAATCAAACTAAAAATATAAATAATATGTTTTTGCATTTCGTCTTTACACCTAGTTTTCTGACATTTCTGGAGTTTTTAGCTTCACCGAGTCTAGCTAAGTGTTGTTCTCTAACGTTACCAACACAAAACAATGATGCCGTTTATCACAAAGATGATGCAAGTTTATTCATATTCAAAATGGTATAATACAAAAAAGGGAAGTAAAATTGGACTACAGACTAAAATTAAAAATGTTTACGCTAATTTTACAAATCAACAGTCAAAAGCAACTCTAAAGTGAGCTTCTAGCCTTGATTTAAAAGAACTCAGTTTCAGCATTTTCTGTACCAAATCGAAGGAAAAAACATGCAGCCATAGTGACCCGAGTAGTTTGAGAGTAATACAAGATTAGTAAGAACCATAAGGTTCATGTTGTCAATGTAACCACAGTGAGAGACAATATCAATAAAGCATAAACTGAGTCGGGGCAGCATATATGTAGATATTGACAAAGGAGAATGGAACCTTGAGAAACTCTGCATGTGATTTTGTTCACATATACATGTATGTATACCCATTTTTCTAAGTAAGTTAGTAAGGTCAGCTTTGAAAACCGCAAAACTGAGAAAGTAGAACCAAGATGTTGTACTGTAGCATAATTTTTAATGAGTATCGGTGTTGTTTATAATGTACCAGAGGTCAAAAGCCCAAAATTAATAAAGTTACATAAAATAACAATGATTAGGTCCACAATAAAAGTGAAAAAGATTATTTCAAAACTCACAGTGCCCATGAAATATTCATTCTTCAACTAAAAAGTTGTTCATACTGAGAGTACGTACCTAAGTTTAAGGAGTGTTGCTTCACCTGAACCCACCTTTGGATCTGCGTAAAGGCGGTTTGTGTAAAATCTTTAGCGGTTTTTCCTCAGGAGTCGAGGTGTCGTCAGCATAGCCTGGGGCAAGACTGACAGTAGGAACTGAAGCGCAGCAGATAAAACTCCAGTGTTGTAATCCTTTCAGATGATGAACCTAAACCCTGGAATGTTGTGAAAAGGATGAAAATGTTTCACTTTTTATGACATTAATCTGAATAAAAATTACTCTAAAGCAAAACAAATTACCTAAGAACTGATTTGATTTGATTAAACAAGGATATTCAGAGATGAGAAGAAAAAATAATCTCTACTAAGAATATTGCAGTAGTTGCAACAAATAAATGCCCTGCATAGAATAACTCTACTGTTTTCCAATTTCTGGTTACAATTGGAAACAACAAAAAGTTATCTGAGCTGCATGAGCCAAAGTACACACAAACACACCAAAGCAGTAGTATGTTCATGTCCAGGGGAGTTCACAGCCAGTGGCAGCGCTTGCTTTCATCTTCCCTGGAGTGAGATGAAGAGAAAGAGAGAGCAGAAAGAGTAAGAGATGAGAAAGTGCGAGAGATGAAAAGGACAGTTGTGAAAAAACACTTCTTCCTCACGTGGAGTTGGTCTGTTTGGGGAAAGTTTCCTATGTTCTGTACTTTCATCCGTCTCTGCTGCCTGTCCTCTAGACTTCAGTAGCTTCCACAAAGCAAGCTAACAATCAGATGAGCTCGTTGTACTTTTAAGAAATATAGCTTTATACTAACACTTCATCAAGCCCTCTGATTTGACCAAGCCTTGTGAACATCAATGCTCTCTGATCACAGTACCCACCTACTAAGTGTGTTTTCACACCGGAGAGTCCAGTAGACTCAGTTTGAATATTTGTTACTTTTTAAGCTCTTGTGGTTCATTTTCACATTGCATTGTGTCAAATGATCCAAGCTAATTGAAAAAGCTGTTCCTGGTGCACCAAGAACTGCTGAAAAACACAAAAGCCTCAGAAGAAAACGTGTGTAACCTCCATTTTCACAAAATGAAAACAAAAAGATTATAGCAGTTGTAGAGTTTTTCTATTGTCTTTGGTAAAAGACCACAAATCATTTGTCCTGCTAGCGCTAGACTCTCGGGTTTGTTCTGGTTGTATTTACCCAGAATGCCTTGAACTATAGTCCACTTCCTGCTTTTGGAATACATATGTGGATTGCATCCACAACCAAGACCAAAGTTTGTATTAGGGGTGTGGCAATACAATAACCTCATGATACGATACAATATATGGTATTCTGATCACGATATGATATTTGGCAAACGATACAATTCGATGCGGTTTGATGCCCTTTTACGACTTTCTGAAATATTTTAGAACGACAGTGATTTTAGTGACATTTTTATTCCACAGACCTGGATTTAATTAACTGAAAGCTGATTAAAAGCACCAACTACACAATACCTGACTCTGATTGGACAGAGTCTACCAGTCTGCACCTGGACAAAATGAATCAAAGATGCAGTGAGAAAAATAGTTTCTATCATTTAATTCATGTGGATTTGTCACAAAACTGAAAATTTTGTTTTAACTCAGTTTTGTTTTTCTCAGACCTTCTTGATTTTCAACTGTTAAAATAGAAATAGATGGATTTGCCTTTAACTATTTAAATAGCTTTTACAATTTTTATTCTGCACAACATATACTTTAATATTTAAGCAATGTAGCTTTTAACTGTATCCATTGTTTTAACAGAATTACAATATTTTATCTCGTACACAAAAAAACTACAAAACTGCTGTTAATACCGTCTCTTTATGCAGCCATTTTACTCATTGAGTTGGACAACATTGTTTCTTTGTTCTTTTGCAAAAACCCATAAAGGAAAGACACCAGAAAAATGTCTTTTACCTTTCAAAAAGTAAAAAATACAGTAAGTTCAAAGTGAATTCAACAGTCCAGCTAGCTCGACTCCTGTTGAGCTAGCTGAGAAACAGCTAGCTACACATATGTGCAATGTTCGGTAGCATTAGCGTTAATTAACCTCCAGAAATACGTCCCGTTTTCTACACAATACTAATCAAAAGCTGCATAAAGTGACTCAATAGATGACTCTCGATTCAATAACCTCTTCAACTCTTAAAGAATACCAACATTTATGCATCAAAATACATTTTTACTGACCGTAGTTTAGCTTCCTTTACCGTCTAACATTGTTCTTCTTCTGTGTGCTCAACCTTCTCTATGGCACAAATGCGACTCGCGCCCCCTAGTGGTTGTATATGGATTTGCACTGAATAACTAAAAATAACACTAATGAACTTATTACAAATAATTAAGGCTAGAAACATAAAAATAATGTCGGGGTGCATATATTACTTATAACAGTTTGTTTTCATTCCTCTACACAACTGATTATGCCATCATGATTATTTTAAGAATTTTAATGTACTTAAAATATCTCTACCATTAGCAGGCCACAATATATTTAAAATGTTTGCTTAATGTGAAATAACTTAAGCTAATTTGTTAACATCACTGCACTGTTCAGTGTATGCACCAGCAATCTGCCCCCTGCTGCTTCATTCTGCTTACAGTCACTGCCAATGAGTTTTTCTGAATTGATATAACAGATAATCTGCGGATAGTCTTATAAAGCTATTTAGTCAGGAAAGACTCCCATCTCTAAGTATACTGTATTTTCATTTGTATCGTCTGAAAGCTTTTTTACACTTTCTACACACTACAATTTCCTTGTGCTATGAAAATATACTCCACCTCTGATTGCTTACGTTCTTCCTTTTATATCCCAATTACATATTTTATATTCTTAATTTCTTTAAACCAAAATAGATCTAAAACGCAGTTTTTAAATTCTAATCTTATTTTATAACCTGGTTTTATATAATATACATATAAAAGTAATTTGCCTCATGAACTTGATAACTTTCACATGACGATCGTGGTAAAATGTTTGTGATAACTGGCTTTGTCAATCACATGTATCAGTTTCACGCCAACCGTTTCCCTTAGCTTAGGCTGCATGGTTTATATCTATTATAATGGCGGTTTCTACACCTTCACAATCAGCTTCAGCCAAGCTCTGGAGAATAATAAACATCAATATTTTCTGTCATAATGAGATCATCAGTATTTTATGAATTAGCATACTATGATAATCAAGTAACCAGCAGTATGACAAGATGGCGGATGGAGATGACAGAGTTTTCTGCTATTTTATTTCTCCCTCATCCAGTTGGTGTAGCTTCTTACCTTCTGTCCAAAATAGCAGTTGAATGTCGTTTGAGCATGGCAGAGTATCTATTACTCCCTGGAGAGCATGACAGTGTGATCAGAGCATGCACGATCCTCTTGGTTGGAGCAAGAGAGGGCATAAAAATCACTCTGCCAAGACCGTTGCAGGATTTTGCTTGAAGCAATGCCAGCTACATTGATATGCATGGGCCTTATGTCATGGATAAGTCACAACAACAATCCTCCAAGCTCTATGTAGAACCTTTGTGTCTTCTAAAACCCTCAGGAACTCTCACACACCGTGACTCAAACATTTTTAGTATGTCTCTCACCGAAACCCTGTAAAGTTCATCCACGCTCCTTTTTACATTGCAGCAGGGTCTTCATTCACTGAGCACAACTCGATGCTTTTAGTGTCGCCAGAATTGGCTCCATCCTTCTTACATATTTCTCAGCACAAGTAAATAAACTAGTTTGTCATGCCAGCTACCAATTTTTCTCCAATATTCCCACTTTTGTGATCATTAAAATCATCACGTCTGCTCATCATCCAATTCGCTCAACATCTTCTGTTGCCACCTACCTGTTCAATCATCTGCGTTTTCTGTGAGTAATTGATGTTACGCTGCAGGTGCCCCAGGGTCCTCCAAGCACCAGACATTATAGGCGCTGTATGCCTTACAAAATGGAATAACACATCACTTCATTTGCATGCTTATCATTTAAGCTGCACCTCGTGGCTTGACCCGGGTAATAATGCAGTTTTGATATATTCACAAGAGATTGAGCCGCTGCATTTGAAATAACAACATAGAAAGGCGCAGAGGCAATTAAGGGAGTAAGAGAAGAAAAGAGACCAATGGCACAGCATTTATGCTGACAGAAAACTGGTATTAAAGGGGGATGCACTATGAAACTAATCATTTTCTGCACTTGAGTCCATATAATAGGCTGTTTGAAGAGACAAACGGCTGAAAAATTCAATATGATACATTATAACTTTGTTTTGTTTGTGTCATTTTAGCAAACAACTCAGTATTTGCAGGGTTCTGTTATGCACCTGTCAGGTGGTCATCAATATACAGAACTCCAGTACCTATGCATGCATGCTGGTTTGAAAAGCACTTGTGATGGGATGGCTCAGAAAATTCCAGTATGGTACAGTGAGTAGTTGGAAGAATTTCTAATTAAATATTCCCCTGTGGTATTGTAACAAACAGGAAGTTGTTTCAATGACAGCAACTCAGCCGTAAGGTGGCAGACCTCAGGAAATCACTCTTCTGTGTGATTGAATGCACAGTAAGGGGAGTTAATAGCTGAAGACTTTCAAACAAGATCCATAAAAATACGGTCAAAATTAAATTGGTGATGGAGGGTTGTAATCTTTCAAGGCCTGCTCAAAATTTAAGTTAGTTTTTTAATGCTTTAGCATTAGCATCTTCTAAATATTGTGTAAGCTAAAATTTATGATTATTTTCTTGGGTTAGGAAAATTAAAATTTTAGATAGCGGTGCCCACTACTGCATAGAAGTCTGAAAAAGCTTTAGATCTACTAATGAATGTGCTTGTTTAAATTTATTCATGCACCACTCTGCTCAAAGCTAGGATTTTAGCTTGGATTTCTAAAGTCCAGATGCTAAACTTTTATGCTAAACATGAAACTAACTGTACTAAGATATGGCTTGTAATCTACAGAATATTGTACGGTTATTTTTTTTTTTTTGTTGATTTTGCATATATTTTTTAAAATTCTTTATTAATCTCATTGATGTTCAACCCCTCTAAAACATGCTTCCGAAAGCTAGAGAACGTTGCATTAGTTTCTGATTAAAGGTTGGTGGTTTTATGTGTTTGATTAAAAGGGCAACAATACATTTAGGGAACTGTAACAATGTGACATAAACAGATGTATTCTTGTTTTCTAACCTTGACAGTACTTTTAATGTACAGTATACTCCATAAAAATGATGTCTCCTTCCATTTTTTAGGTGTTTTTCTCCCACACGGCGTCTGCCTTCAGCTCTTTTCACACCGTCTAACAGTTGAAGCCTTCCTCTTCCAGCTCCTAGAGAAAAAAAAATTGCTTTCAGGCAATTTCAGAGAATGTCAACAGCGCTCTTCATCGGCGCTGCTTCCCCCTCTGCAGCTCACAGGAGTGTTGTGTTTAAGGAGGTTTGGTGGACGCGGTTGGGGGGTACAGAACCTGTTTCACTGGACAAGCACTTGGCACCCGGAGAGGCCACAGCGAGCACAGACCCTTCACCGCTTGCTGAGGATTTAGAGACCGTCTCTGCTCTACCTCTTAAATCCAAACCAAATACACGCTAATGACGAACAAATACAACCTGGATACCCGTAAGACTGCAAATAACTCCTGAAATCTAAACTTGTAAGTTATGCAGAGAGCCTCTTCAAGATAGAACAGTTGATATGACCCAAACGTATAAGTTTTGACTGAAACGTAAACACCCAGTGGGAGGGCTCCTGAAGTTATTGTTTATATTAGCATAATTTGTATTCCTATTGGATTCTGGGCGTCAGATGTTGGGCAGCCTTGGCAGCATCCAATATTATAAATCAACTCTAATTTTTTTTTAGTTTTTCTTCCACTTATGTTAGATTGCCTGTTGTATGATGACGCACGCGGAGCCTGTCTTCACAGAGAGTTATCAATGTGAGAGCCACTGGAGGGTCCATTAGAGGATCCACACCAACTGGGTCCCTCTCTCTGTTCATACAGTATCAAAGGCATCCAATTAGGTGTAAGGGTAGGGGCAGAACAATGGAGTTTACGCTGAAGGAGTTGTTTTTGAATGAGAATGAAAGAAATACGCATCTCCCAGTTCATATTCCATCTGTTGAATCATTTCATTCAAGAAGAATTCATAACAATTCAAGGATGCATCATCTAAGAAGAGTCTCTAAAGTTTTTCTTTTGGATGTTAGTCATCTCTTCATTATATGGGGTTTCAGCCTCTGCTTAAATGACCACTGCAAAACAAATAATGTGCAGCTTAGATATAATTGGAATTTAAGAGTAGCTGTTTAAAATTTTTCAAGTGGAACCTATTGATTATGTTATTGAGATAGAAATAGCTTGAAAATGTTCTATTCAAAATTACAGTGACGTGACCACAACCTCCAGAAAAACAGCTACATTTTCCTGATACTTGAGACCAAATTAAATTATATTAAATTATAATTACCGTATTTTCCGGACTATAAGTCGCTCCGGAGTGTAAGTCGCACCCCTGGCCAAACTGTGAAAAAACTGCGACTCCAGAAAATACGGTATCTATATGGTGAGCATTTACCGTCATACATATGTGCAGTAATCGCAAATGTTTCTAAATTAGTGAAACAAACACTTTAATTTTTATTGTAAATAATCACAAAGCCAATCATAAAACCCTGGAGGGAATGACCAATGTGAAAAAAATGGTCAATATAATTATGTCAATATAATGATCAACTTTTTATTATAATGACCAAAAATTTGAGTTGATTAATATTTTAAAGTTTATTCATGGGTTTTGTTAATACAATCCGGCCCTTTAAGAGCGTCTATGATCTTGATTTGGCCCAAAATGAAAATGTGTTTGTCACCCCTCCATTTAACTCAACCAAAACTCAATGAAACCCAATTCAGATTTAAAACTACAGAAAAGTATTCCTCATGATGAAAATATCCAACAACCATAATGATTTATATAATGAAAGAATAAAACAAAGTGAATGAAACAAAGAGAGTAACAAATGCATGTTTAAGATAACCCCAGTTGTATTTAAAAAGACTAAAATGTTCCACATCTGGCCGACCAGCGTTGTTTAGTCTCACTTTCTGCTCCTTCCTGGAAGGAAACCAATCTAATGGAGTGAATGGAAGATATAAAGTGTACCAGTCACACCTGTCCAGGCCATAAAAACACTCTCAGTGTTTGCCTAAAGGAGGCCCATGTCAGCAGAGTCCCCGAAGCAGCAACCAGCTAAATAACCTCCGTTGGGTCTCTCTATCAAAGTCGCAGTCTAAGGTGGCAGATTTATAACGGCACCACTGTTGTTGTTTGACCGACTCTAAGAAGTACCTGAAGAAAATCTGGCGATTTATGTGGCTTGATGAGACTGTGGAAGTAATTCAGAAAGAGCGCAGAGCGAGTGGAAACATGGCGGTAACTGTTGTGTTTGACAAGGGTTTAAACAAGGCCACATGTGTCGCAGCAGGGTAAATGGGTTAATCCGAGAGAAAATAATCTCTGAGATATACTTGTTGCTCTGTGGACTCAGGATCAAACAGTCATCAGCCGCAGCTTCAACTTCACCTCATAAGGAGAATAACAGGGAAAATACGGCTTTGGCTTTGCTTGCAAACACAAAGTATGAGACCAGAGAAAAAGAAGCATTGAATGAATCGAGTTTTATTTTATAATATGCAAAGCTATAAATGTTTTAAAAGACATAATGCATGAAAAACAAAAACACAATCCTGTTTAACAGTTTGTCAACAGGAGGTGATTTTTTCCCCCAAAGCCAAAAACTATAAAATGGCCAAAGTGGATGTTTGAAGGATACTTTTCAACTTTATGTAATCTCAGGTTTTTCAGGTAATTTCACATGTTTTTGATTACATTTTCTGTGGAAACTTTAATCATGAACTGAAAAAAACGACAACAACAACCCAGAATCACAACATGCTTTCGATCTAACAGAACCGCACTTCAAAACCCCGAACTATCCCTTTAAATCACGATGCCTGTAAGCAACAGCTAACAGAATGTCACAACCAGGCCGATTTCCTGCTTTGTTTAAACCTGATACTGAGTTTACAGAAAATAGCCAAAGATGATTAAAGTAATAAGTTTTATGCTAATAAAATCAAGCTGATACACGAGGTTCTGAATGATGACGGCTTAACTGATGACACAACCAGCAGCTTTTAGCTGTCATTGTTATTCCTCTGGAGCTTTTCCCAGATTTGGAGAACAAAGGTAAAATGTTCCTGCTCAGAGCTCTATAAATTCATGGCATCGCCTTGCAGTTATCGCAGGAAGAGTTTGAGTTGTAGCACATTTTATGGAGATAAAAGCGTGGCTCTGATGTGCTGAGTGTGAAGCGAGCAAAATGGAGCTGAAATCCCAGCATGTGGTTATCAAACTGCTGAAAGCTCCTGGGACTCCCTCCTGCTCATTTAAGAATGCAACTTTCAGACTCATCATATCACTTTTGTTAAACGGTTGAGTTTTTTTTTTTTTTCTTCCTTCGTGGGTGACGTGATTAAAAAAGCATTTATAGAAGGTTAAATGTGTTTTTATCTGATTTTAGTGCATTCCTGAGACTTAATAATTAAGAAATATAAATTTACACAAAGGAAATTTGAGAAAAAAACATAGTGATAGAAAAGGTTGGGTAGTTCAACATGTTTTACTGAAGAGAGGAAGAAAACAAAACTTTTTTTGCATTACATAAAAATAAAGAATAAATTTGAACCAAAAATATGAACTCATAAAAGTTTTATTTTAGAAGTTTATCAGCAAACATTAAGGAAAGTCTAATGTTTACAATCAAACCTTTTTATTCTTCATACCAACCTGAGCAATTTCAGACTAAATACATTTTAAATTATTACCATAAATACAGTAAAGTTATCAAAAACTGGTACACACAGTAACAAAAATAAGAGGCCTGTGGAAACCTTTGTTTTTCTAGCATATTTTGAAATATTTATATTTAATATGTCTTCACATGTTAAATAGATGTTAAATGTGTTAAAATGAAAAACAAACAGTAGTTAGAGAATCCAGAAATGTTACTCAAAAAAGAGTAAATAATAAAACGACTCAAGTTAAACTAAAAAGTACAGCTTAGTAAAAATGTTACTCAAGTAAATGTAATTGGGTAAATGTAACTAGCTAGTACCCAACTCTGACTAACTGAAAAGAATGGACAATCAAACATGGCAGGAACAGTAGTTGTAATATGTAAATTAAACAACTACAATGGAAGGGGAAAAGGTTTAAACATGTAAAACGTAAATACAAAATTTATTTGTAGTGAGAGGTAAACTGGGAAATCCTCCATTTTGTACCCAAAAAATAAGACTAAAATGTGCTCAATTAATTTTTTTTCTCCACTCTAAGATGACTCAGTGTTGCTTTTACCTGAATGAAATAGGAAAAAGTTCAGCTGAATAACCTGAGCCAAGCCCAGAGTCACATCTCCATGGTCTGCATTCGCCCGGCGTTTCAGGGCGAACATCTTCCCTCATTCCCCTCCGGCTGCCATTATGACCGCCTCTGAACTGCAGATGCTTCAACATCAGGAGACAAGTCACCGGCCTCCAAGATGTTTTTGACTGAATTCCTGACTGATGGACACAGATCTAATGCACTGGTGGAGAAAAACCAGTCCGGTCTGTTTGGGTCTAATATAACTAGCAGACTAGGAAGTCAAATCAGAAAAAGAGGAAGAGAAGAAAAAAGAAAGAAAGAAAGCGAAAAAGGACAACAAATATAAATTTTACTCATTTGAGAGTAGCACTACTTCAACATATTTTTAGTCAAGTAAAACTAAAAAGTATCCACCAAAAAATTACTCTGGAGTAAAACAGTATTTGGTGAAAAGTCTACTCAATTTTACAGAAAAGTATCATAAAACAGACATTAAACACAAAAGTAAAAATCTGATGTGTACTTCGTTGCATTTCGTTACCGAAAAAGAAGCTAATCTCTTAACATCAAATTAATAATTAACTACTTTAAAAGCACATTTTATTCATCATAGCATTGTCATTTGCCAGTACAAAGTTTCAACATGTTGCTCTCTGAAAAACAGAATACCTGCTGAACTGCTATACTAATGTCTGTAACCTAATTAGTTTTGTATTTGGGGCAAACAATAACGACTAAACAACAAACACACACACACAAAAAAAATTAATTGGCATATAAAGTTTAAACCAAAAGTCAATAACTTAACAAATCAAATATCAAAAATACCGGTGAAATAAATAAAACATCATAACATGACAAACAGCAATATACATACAGTAGGTGAATGTTGTTTTTTTAGTTAAAAGGTATAAAACAGAGTTTTATTTTTGTCAGCAGTTAATATGGTTAAGTGTGAGTAAAATCTCTTATTCTGAAGGGTCACAGTGCTGTGGAGCCCATGGACAGAGTCTGCCTACTTTCTAAAAACCTTTTTCAATTTTTGGAGTATTTTTGTCTACATGGCTGAGTTTGGGACAGTGTTATATGTTTAAGAACAGGCCTTTGTGAGTTAAAAAGTGTATTTTACTTCCTGTGAAGAATGTTATTTGTAAGAAATATTCATTTCATTTAAGTAAATGTGTCACTTGTTGATGCTAATCACCAGTTTCTATATGTTGATATGGGAGAGAGGGTAGGGCATCGGATGCAGGAGTGTTTGCTGAATCAGATTTCAGGCCAGCATAAACAGACATTCAACACAAAAGTAAAAATCTGATGTTTACTTTGTGGCTATTGGTTACCAGAAAAGGTGCTCATCTCTTAGCAACAAATAACAATTTGTTGCTAAGAAACACAAGATTTCCTTTGCTCTTTTGAAATACTATTTAGTACTTAACAAGTATGCGGCTGTTGAATTTTACAGAAAATGAAAATGTTTCTTTTTTTTTGTCATCGCAAATATCTTAATTTTATCTTTTTTCAGGTGTTTTATGTTTAAAGTACCTTTTAGGCAAAAATGTCTATAATTCTTATAGATAAAAAAAAGTTTTTTTCACTTACAAGACATTTTTTATGTGAATAAAATCTGCCAAAGTAACATAATTTAAGAATTATTGACTTAAAACAAGCTCTTGTATCTTGCTGAAAGGTTTACTTTTAAGTTAGTTTTGCATACTAAGATATTTGCACTAGAAACTAGACCAAAATACTAGGTAACAGTTTGTGTTTTTGCAGCGTGGCCACAGCCTGAACAGAAAGGTCATGGCGTTTTATCACGATGAAGTTAATGAGTAACCATGATGTCAGATGGACTCTGCTGCATCCTCACGTGTCTTTAAGATCTCCGAGAAGATACACAGGGGCTCTCTATCGAAACACTGCACAGCGAACCAAATGTAACCAAATGTTGTGATGTTCAGAAGCATCAGAGCCAGTTTACATTCAGGCTGTCGAAAGTCAAACCCTCACTGGTGGAAATGCACCCCCGACATCGAGAAAAATATCTGCTTATCCCTGTCAGACCAGCTGTAAAATGTGCAAATTGTATGTAGTGTTAATAAGTGAGCTCCTTTGTGTGTGTTAGCATGCGGCATGCATCGAGTCTGCCGCCTCTGTAGCTGATTACCACTTCTGCTCTTCTTCTGTTTCATCTGATTAGAATCCGCTTTTCTGTCCCCGTTTTCCTCTTTTGTTTCTCGATGCTTCATGACGACAGTCAGGAGCCACGGATGCTGATTTTCTTTCAGGCTGTGTTGGTTTATCTAAATTCAAGAAAAGGCTGACATCTGCGTACTTGATCACGGATTCGCAAACAGCTGGCCATGCATGGCAAATATGACTTGGTAATGAAACAGAGGGCAGGGTTTGCGCTTCGTAAATGTCACATTTTTATTGTATCAGCAACTTTTTCTTTTCACTCCCGCTTTCCATATTTTGCATCCATTTCTGTTTTCAAACTGACATGAGCCTGTCGTTTTCAAATGTTCCTTAACCCTATGAGCCGCGATGAGTTATTTTCTCTAATTGCATCTGATTGTCTTTTCTTCTCACAAGATAAAAAGCCCAAAATCTAATAAGAAATCCAGACCTTCTCGGTCCTTGCATCAAATCTGTGCAGCTCCTTCACTCTGAGGGGATAATATCAGTGTACGGTGGTTTCCAACGGCAACCGATGATAACAGCTTCTTATTAGAGAGCAGACCAAAATTATGGAAGGAGAACCTGCTGAAAGGATAAACGTTGGGTAGGAGCAGCCTTGTAGCCTAAATGGACTCTGAAGTGGCTGTAGGTAAAATAACACTCACTTGTGTTTTTGTCTCAATGTGGGAGACGGGAAGTCTCAGGATGTGTGTGTGAGCACAGTGAGTGCCCAGCACTGACTAACCACTGTCATTAAATCTGGTTTGGGATCAGAAAAACGAAAAAAAGATTCTCATCAACCTTTTTAGCTTATTTGAGTCTGAAGAGAGAGAAAGGTAGAGTTACCCTTTTCCTTCATGTTTTGGGATTTTTTTTTTTATCACGGTAGACTGATAATACAGGTTTAAGTCAGAATGCATAAAGAATTAAAATTTGTGCACCAGGCATAATTTTTATTTCGTAATTTTCCTTAAAAATGAACCAAATTCGATAAGAAACGCAATAAAAATTGAATGTGAATAAGCCTGTTCACATGAGGTGTTAAAAAGCCATGATCCTCAGACCACTTTCTGTCATTTTTATCGTCTTTTCCTACTTGCTTCCTGTTGTTGATCACATGACTCTTGTGATGAGAATAAAGTGTTTCCATTGCAGTTTTGAAAAATACACAAATTTTGAAACCACCAGTGAAAAATCATCTTCTCCTAACCGCAAAACCTTCCATCAAAAACCAGAAGTTTGCTTTTTTTTTATTGTTGTGTCTCTATTAAGCAACGTCATTCCAAATTGCTCAGTTCGAAGCTTAATGGAAACTGACTACAGCATAAGTTTTGCTTTAAAAAAAAAAAGAAGAGCTTTCCGACTTCAACTCTTACAAACAAGCCATACTTGTTTAGTATTTTGGAGTTATGCTGTCATAAAATCTAACTTTTAACCTGTAACGTCGGCGTTTTCTCTGAGATGGTGGTAAATTGTTCTTTTCTTTGAAACGCTACCATGGCTGCATCAGAATGGTGTGTTTTCTCACACCATGTGTTGACTTTATGTCTTTCAGACTTTCCTTCATAATGCATCGAGCCTTGTTTCTGGCGTTGTGACTAAAACCTTTTCTCTGGTGGGCTTGCTAAATAATGAAACTTGAGAATGCAGAGGGAACCTCTCCTGTTTCCTGCAGGGATCTAATCAGATGGAAGAATCTGTGTTTGCATCACTCTACCTTGACTCCAACAGATGTGCAGGAAGTTCACACCAGAGTAATTATGTCTTCTTTGTGTGGATTCAGCATGTCCGTATGCTATTTGTGTTGAAACGCGCATCTGCCCCGTTTCACCCCTTGGCACTTTCCCCCTGCAGTCTTGCACCAGAGTTACTGCCAAAACCAGCAAAAGAGAGAGGTGATGAGGGAGTGAGAGAATAGATGAGCAGTCACAGCTCTGCGCATGCTGCCGGTAATTAAACAAAGACAAGACGGACTGAGGTCACACCTGCACAGCAAGCCTGTCATGTATCTTCTATCATTGCTGATGCAGTGATAATTAAAACAGACGTGGAAATCAGCAGAATTAATTGAGTTTTGTCTCTTATATTGAGGAGGACTGTTTAATTTTCTCCTTTATTGTCTAGGTTTTCAAAGTAATCAAGATGTCCTCTCTTCCAGAAAAGTCTTTTACACACTGCTGAACATATTGCATTTAATGTCTGAGGAAACATGATTAACGTTAGCATTTGGAGCTGATTGTGTTTTGTCTAAGTTAGAATAACTGCTGTGATGAACTCCAATCTGTTCCCTGAAAGTTTGGAACATGAATTTGTAAAAAAGAAATAAAAAAAAAAAGTCTTGGTATTCTGAGATTTGAAGAGTCTTGTTTTCTCTGAAACTCCTGAAAAACTCACCAAAGTCCTCTCTGCTCACTTGACCCAATGCAGTATGAAAGGAGCTGTTCTCCTGATGACCGTCCAACCCAGACGTGTCCACTGGATTTCCAGACAGATGCATGCTTTGTGATTCCAGAAACACGTCTCCACTCCACTGATCTGGAGTCTGGTGGCGACGGGCTTTACGCCACCGCATCCTCCACTTTGCATTGCACTTGATGCAAGGCCTTGTTGGGTAAACTTCAAGGTCACATGAAGTCAAAGGTCTGCAGTTATTGACCCTGTGAAAAGCATCCACTGATCCCACTTTGGGATTTCATCTGGTCTCCTACTCAGTGACTGAGTTGCTGTTATTCCCGATCTCATCCATTTTATTATAAAATTGAAGTTGATTCAGATTTGTTGATTCTTGTTTGCCTTGTTTTGGTGGTTACAGTTTTACTTTTCAAACAGCATTGATCAACGAGTCTTAACATGTTTCACATTTTCTGTGTTCTCCAGGAAAAAATAATACAATAAAAGTAGAGCCAAACTTGTCCTTTTATCAAGTTACTCTCTCTTTTCTAACATTCCTTGTTCCTGCAGACGGGACCTTCATAGTAACAGAAGAGGTGACATTGTTTTGACATTGCTTTTTTCCAGGTGACATCCATTCAAAACCCTGGAGGAAGGAGATTTATACCCAGCATGACTGTAAAGAGGAGAGTGATGGCTTCCACATCTTTGCTTTATGGCTGCGATACCCTGAGTATGCCATATCTCTTTATGTTCCCCTAACGTCGACAACATCTCCATTCCCTCTGACTCCCCGTGAGCTCATTATCACTTCCTGGGAGCGAGGCGGCGTGATGCAGGGAGATGTGTCGGCACATGGCTGCATGTTCAAATAAGAGCATACAACCCGTAGCTGCATAAGTTTGCATGCGCGGACTACGCGGACGCAGTTTTAGTAAACAACGTAGCATGTGGCAAGCAAAAAGAAAAACAAGAAGTCTTCAATTTGTGTGCTGTGAATTTCCTTTGAATCAATTTGTACATGCAGATCTTGTTTCCTCATTAGTTCAGATTTTTGTCACTTCAAAACCCAAGAAGATGAATCGTTCCATCTGCCGCACGCTGAAGTGAATTTCATTTCACATCTCTCCACTCTTCCGTCTCACTCACAGACGCTCACACGAAGACGCTGACTCTCAGTCTGTAATTGTCCACGCGAGCTCAGACCCTCATATTTCACCATGATCTTTGCACAAATGAAAAAGAAAAGCAAAGCAACAGCAGATTGATGAAGCTCTGAGGAATCGCAGCGCACTAAGCAGGAGTGACGCGGCTTCAAGCTGTCTGCCATCCATCAGCGGCTTGGTGACATCTCGCAGCCTGCTCTGCTTCAAGTTTTCCCCACAGCTGATGAGCGATGGCGGCAGGAAGTGTGAAACTTGCGAGACATCAGAAGATAGGGCTGTGTGTCAGCGCAGAATGAAGAGCAGTCTCTTCACTCTGGGGAAGTGACGAACTGCACACCTCTCACCTGTGAGACCATCACACCCAGTGTTCTTCTGATTGCTTAGAAACTAAAACCATTTCAGGGACGCTGGTCTTTTTGTTTCTTTTGTTAGGCGACTAGAATGGACAAAATGTTTAAAACCGACTAACCTACTTGGGGAGAATTCAAACAACCAATGACTGAAAGTAAGTATGTGATCTATTCAGTCTATAGTACAGAAATATGATCCTTAACTCTTTGGTTTCTGACTTATTTACACATTTTCCAGGAATTTTCATGACATTTTTTGCATTTTAAAGTGGCAGTATTATGCATTTTCTAGGCACATAGGGCTTTTTTATAGCAGAATAAAGTAACTATGTTACCTTCAGTTGTTATACAAAATGCATTAAATATGACTTAAAAGACTTTGTAATTTAACACCTTGAAATTGGGGATCTGTCTCTTGAAAAACTCCTGCTCTTTCTGAAATTCATAACTACATCACTCCTCTATTAACCTTTTAGCAACATTTTTACCAGCGTTGTCTGAAAGAGCAGAGTGGTGATCTGCTCTGTGAGGTGGAAGCTCAGAAGTTTGGAAACGGCAGATCTGAGGAGGAGCTTTGTCTCGAAGGCGGAGCTAGGTCCAACCAGGCCTTTTACACAGCTGATTGGTTGCCAGGGAGATGCGAGAATAACATGATGTAAAGCTTAAAAAACATGTCAGTTTTACATAATACTGCCTCTTTAATACTTTTCTTAAGCACAAGATATATCTGTCCAACTCTCCTTTTGGCAGTTACCCTTCTGTACATCCATCTGTTTGTCTAGTTTAAATACTGGACAAACGAATGCATCCAACAATTCATTCAGTCCTCCGTCCATTCAGGGATCCAATCTTCTGTTTGCCATTATCTATCCACCTGCCTTTTCTTTTCTCCATCTATTCATATTCATACTTCCATCCATCTGACCATCCATTTCCTGTCCTCTTAGCTTCTTCATTTTCTTCACTGTTATTAGATTTTGCAGAAACAAAACTATATATATATATAAATATATATATATATACGTATA
>CAEGAD010031594.1:0-75729 GCA_903067055.1 Poeciliopsis paucimaculata | reverse complement strand
TACATCATTTCCATTAAATCAGTGTAAAAAGGTCTTCAAACAATATTATCGTTTATCGCAATAATTTTTGAGACAATTAATCACTCAGCAAAATTTGGTATCGTGACAGGCCTATATGTCACAGGGTTAACTAATAAAATCTACACCCCAAAAGACTTGACACTGGAACTGAGAGTTCACCTTCCAGCTGGACAGCAACATTTAATATTCATCCAGCGCTATGGCTGAATGGTTTAGATCGAAGCAAATTCGTGCATTCGAATAATCCAGAAAGAAAAAAAAATCATGGACCAAGAATCTGTGGCAAGTTGATGTTCACTGATGGCTGTCCATCCAATTTGACTGAGCTTGAGCTATTCTGTTAAGAGAAATTTGCAAAAATGTCAGTGTCAAGATGTGCAAAGGTCTTGACACTGAAAATGTTGGAGCTATAATTGCAGCAAAGTTACACAAAGTACTGACTCAAGGCTGAAGCAAAATGCTTCATCAAATGTTATTAAACTATGCTTTTTGTGAAGTTGTAATGTGACAAACACACACACACACAAAAAAAAAAGTTCAAATGGTATGAAGACTTTTCCAAGGTACTTTAAGGAAGGAGGTTTGCTGTTTCACTGGGAGGCCCCTGGGGTACCACACAGCTGGCGTGCAGTAATTGCAGTGCAAAAGAGCGTGGAGAGATGGAGAGAGGCAAAGAAGGTGGAGATAAAGTAACTCAGGCTGGTTTGAGCATTTTCAGCAACTCTGATGGATGTCATGCTGCGTTAGTGGCCCATCCCAGGTGTGCAGGTCAAGACTTGTGAAACATAAAATAGCATTTGCATCAACACTTGGAGAACTAGACTTGGAAGGTTTCCTCAACCTCTTTGTGTAATCTCGTTCCTGCTCTTTATGTCATTTCCCTTCAGACCTCTCCCAGCTCCACTCGTTCTCCGTCATTAACCTCTGCTGTCAGAGAAGTTGAACAGAGGGATTTAGCTCCACCTAGTGGTCAAAGTTGTAAACGATCAGAGCTTGGGGAAATTTCCGAATCTTTCCGTTTTATTTTTGAATGTTTTTTTTTATATATAGTTTTAGTTATGGCGAGCTGTGCCAGTGGTACAAGTATACCGGTAATTCACTACTTTTTTTTTTTTTTCTTTGCTTTTTTGTCTTTATTCAGGTAATTTTATTATTACTAAATCCTGGATCTATTTGTTTCATTATTTTAGACTTCATCTAGATTTGATGCAAAATAAAGTTTGTTTTTTTTGTTTCCAATAACATATTGTGTAAAATTAGAAAAAACTGAAAATCTGCAGATGGATAGGTTGAAACAATATTGTGTGCAACTGCAAGTGATCTGCACTTTTATAAAACTCGACTTTGTTTTTTGTTTTTTTTTGCCAGATAATCCTTTAAAAAAAACAACAAAAAGTGACACAGGTCCAATTTTGATATCTGATCAGTGTAAAAGTAGTCAGTTTTAGCCTTTTATTTAAATCCATGGTTTATAAGAATGAGAAACGTTCTTTCATTTTCAGACTTCAGAAACTGATGGTTATGTCAAAGAAAAACAACAAACTTACGGAAAGATTTTGAAATGAATCAATAAAAACAAAGTGAGGCTCACCATTACTCTAGCCTGACTTTAATCAAACATGACTTTAAACACAGCTGCTTTGAGTGTTTTGTTGCATTCCAAATTTGCTATTATTTTGGTTTACTTCCTGGGGTGATGTGAAAGCCACCTGTTTGGATTTATTTGCCTCGTTGGATTTGCTTGGATGATAGACCAGTTTCCTACACATTTTCTGTTTCAAAATTACAGATTTTCCAGACTTTTTTTTTCATATTTGTTTCAAATGGTTGAGGTCGGACTATTTTTTTTTACAATGACAGATGGTTTAATAGTTTGTCAGGTTTAGTATTAGTGTGCTCTAAAGATTGAAAGCTCCAAAGCTGTACACAAAATCTATTTTTATCACTTTAGCCACATCAATCCAGTGAAGGCATAAAAACCTGAATGTCCCTGATTTAACCGGTGAGTTTTCATGCACTCAAAAACACAGATTAATGCACATATGCACTGCTCAAGAAAATAAAGGGAACACCTAAACAAAATGCAACTCCAAATCAGTCACACCTTTTGTGGAATCAATGTTAGGTAGTGCTACATATTGTGAATCAATTTCACCTGCTGCTGTGCAACTGGAACACACAACAGGTGGAAATGAGAGACAATTAGATAGACAATCCTATAAAAGACTGATTCTGCAAGTAGTGACCACATATCATTTTTCTGTTCTTGTGCTTTCAGGTTGAACTTTTAGTCATTTTTTTCATTTTAGCACTGACACCTCATGAGGCATCATGAGGTGTTTTTTATTTTACAGCCCACTTAAGTTGCTCAAGTTGTGTAGCTAATCCCAAAACTGAACGTCACTTCAAGTGGTGGTAAGAAGGTACGTAGGGCCTGTGCTACCAGTCCAGAGCATGGATTAGGTACCAGGAGACATCCCAGTATGCCAGAAGACATTGAGGGACCCATAGGAGGGCTACCCAACAGCAGTACTGCTACCTTGTCCTTTGGGCAAAGAGAAGCAAGAGGTTCACTGCAAGGGCCCTAAGAATGACCTCAGGGGGCCACAAATGTACATGTTTCTACTCAAACTGTCAGAAATAGACTCCGTGAGAGTGGTATAAGGGCCTGACATAAGGCCTGTGCTTACAGCTCAACATCTTGCAAAACAATCGACGTTTGCTAGTCAGCACCATAGGGTGTTTGCCATAGGCACCCTTCGCTCTTCATGGATGAAAGCAGGTTCACTCTGAGCACATGTGAGAGGCTGGTGACACCACGGAGAACATTGCGCTGCCTGCAACATCCTCCTCCAGTATAATATTTTGGTAGTGGGTCAGTCATGGTGTTGGGGGGGAGCATGTCTTTGGATGGCCGCACATCCAAAGACATGTGCGGCACATGGAGGGCTAGCACCCTCCATGTGCTAGCCAGACGTACCCTGACTCCCAGAAGGTACCAGGATGAGATCCTCAGAACCATTGTGAGACCATATGTTGCTGCAGTGGGCCCTGGGTTCCTTCTTATGCATGACAATGCTAGGCCTCATGTAGCTGAAGTGTTCAGCAGTTCCTGCTTGAGTATGTTAATGTTATGAACTGGCCTGCCCATTTCCCAGACCTGAATCCGATTGAGCAGATCAGGTTTCTGTCAATCCACCAATGCCACGTCACACCACAGACTGTTCAGGAGCTAACTGATGCTCTAATTGAGGTATGGGAAGAGATCCCTCAGACGAACATCCACCATTTCATCAGGAGCATGCCCAGGCGTTGCTGGGAGGTTTTGCAGACATGTGGAGACCATACACACTATTAAGCATCATTTAAACTTGTCTTGAGAAATATTCACCGACACTGCGCCATCCTGTCATGTTATTTTTCACTTTCATATTGAGACTGAATCCAGATGTAACAATTTTGATTTAAAATAATTTCTATGTTCTTATTTCCACTGTGTTAAAATTTTTCAATGAGAATATTTAATTGAGATCCAGAATGCTACTTTAATTTTGTGAGTGTATTTTAATAAAGTTATGTTGACAAAATCTCTTTATGTTGAATTTATAAGACCTTGACCTCAAAAGCTAAGTTTTATTTCCATTGTCACATCTAGAGGTAATAGAGCTAATGTTTGTTTTTGTTCGTTATTCTGAAAAATTACAGAGGTTAGAAACCTTTTCCTCTCGCAAATTTGAAAAAAAACAAACAAAAAAAAAAAAAAACTTTTTAATCTCAACAAAAATAAAGTAATAAAAGAGCATGTCTGATTTTTCTCATCCCTTTGTTTCAATAATAACTTTCAAGTAGAGAGTACTACAGCATTAAATTTTTGTGAAAAGCGATTGAGGAAAAAAAACAGAGTCTAAGATGGTAATACCTCATTCATTTATTTGTTTTTAAACATAAGAAAGAATGGACTGCTCCAAGGTAAGAAAAATAACACAGCAATTTAAAATCAAGTGCACTTCAACATCATCCAACTTTTTAAGGGTTCGCCCCTTCCAGCTGCTTGAAGTAAAATACACAAACTGAAAAACGTATCCCAAATCAGTCATTACTGTAAGGCTTTGGGTGGTGATGCTTCTGTTGAGGCGTCAGCAATGACAAAGACCCATTTACAGACAATCCAACATCACAACAAAGACCTTTTGCAGAATCTCTACATGAACAGAAATGTAACGAGATAAGAAGTGGACCGCATAATAGACTCCAGAAGAGTTGGGCAGTGGGCTCATTTGTGCTAAAATGCCTGCTTTAAGCCACTTATCAGAATGAAGGCGAGAAAATGACAACGGATGGTGCGTCACCTGGGCCAAGCAGTATTTGTAAGTAATTTACAGCATATGTTTGAAAGTCCTCAGGAACACCAGAGGGTAGAGATTACTACATCTTGGACAATTTAGAGGAGTTAAACCAGACGACTTTCCATGCTGTGAGATATCAATTGACTATCATCTCAGCTTTTTATGGCCGGCAGATGGCTGACTTACACCGCATGGGATTGCAAAATTAAGAGAAAATCGCAGGAAATTACTTATAAGTCAATTTACGTACTTCTCTGTGATAATAAACACAACTACCTGGCTACTCTTGATTGATTTAACAAGCCTCTTCTGCAAAGCAAATGAGTTACAATTACAGTCTGGCCCAGCTCTGACTATCATTATTCATGTAGGTGACTCATCCAAAAGTAACACAGATAATGACGAAGGATATTTAACAGAAGGGTTGAAGTACATCACAATAATAGTCTGTTCCAAAAAAAGCGACAAAAAAACAGTACAAATGAGTTAAACCGCCAAAGAACTTACAACCAAATGTCAATAACTTCACAAACTTTAAAAAAAACATCAGTTTTAACTTATTACATTCAAACACTGTCCAATCTTTACACTGTAACAGGCCTGTTATGAGGATAAAATGCAGCAATTCACGATTGCCTTGTGTATACTCAGCATATATGATATCTAAAAATGGCATTTCACATTCTTTATAATACATTGTATGATCCACAAAATAGTGCTGGTATTGTGTAAACAAATGTATGGAATATGCTGAATGTAGGAAAAAGAGGCAAACATATGGCAAAATATGGTCAGAAACTACTATAATATGTGCAAACAAATATACGGGCTGAACAGCAGACGGCAGTGTTTGTCTATTTCTCAATGCATTAAGAACCAGCAATGAAGATGTGGGTGTGTGTTTTTTTATATTTTGTCACGTATCCAGACATGGGCTGGCTTACAGTTTCTAATTATTTTTTAAAGAAAAGCAGTGGTTTTATTTATTTATTTATTTATTTTTACATATTAGTAACATTTCACTGCTATTACAGCTTAAGAGTTTACTGACAGCAGTAGAATGACAGACAATAGTGTTCAACTTCCTCTTGCTTGCTGCTGAAAGGAGTCAGTCAGCTGTGTACACTGAGAATTTTCCAAAACCTTCTTTTCCAACAAAGCCTACAGGCACCTTGCAAAACAAATATGATAAAGCAAGCGGTGTGAAAATATATCTTATAGGAAAATAAAAATGGTATTTGGGTAAGATCCACCTCCCCACACTTGTTACTTCGAGCAGCTTGTAAGCTGGTTGGATGCCTGAAGGTGGAGAATTCCCCGTAAAGTTTTCCATACTTCCAAACAAAAAAGTCAGAGTTTCCTGTAAAACAGGAAATTTCTAAGGTAAAAAAAAAAATGGCAGACATAGATTGGAGTGCCACTTATCACTTTTTAACAGTACAATTTAAACCAAACAAGATCTGACAGGCGATTTCAACTGGTGAAATAAACAACCCACTTCATACAAGCTTCCTGTTGTGGCAGATAATAATAAAAAAGTTAACATCATTTTGATATAAACACTTCTTGCAAGTAATATTTAGAAGCAAAGCAATTCAATTTAGCAATCAATTTATTTGTAGTTTGTTTATGTCTCCCAGGACTTTGAACATTTAATTGAAGAAACATCTCTCCAAATCCTAATACCAGCCCATGTCTAGTCACAGAGAAGCTTTTTCATTTTACTGGTGTCAGAAAAGGTTTGCAGGTGTCAACTCCAGTCCTCAAGGAGGCAGTATCCTGCAGCTTTTCGATGCATCACTGCTTACTTGACCTGTTTGTAAGCAACATGCATATCACTGCAAGCAGTTGATTATAATTGTTTAAAGAGCTGCAACAATCAGTGAAATGTCTTTCATTTTGTGTACAGTACTCCCAAATACTTAGGAATACAGCTGGAAATGTATGTGAGTTTCTTTAAAAAAATTTGTGCAGTAGAGTGGGTGCTCTACATTTTGGATTATTATGTAGGCTCCACTGTCAATGTCTGGTGTGAAATTTATGACCAAGTCATGGAAAATAAACTGTGCAGTGAGAAATTTGACTTTAAAATTTGACTCCTGGCTATTTAACAACAGAAGGAAGCATATGTGAGGGGGGAAAGAATCTACTGAGCAGCTTTAAAGATCAACTCTGACATTTTCACACAACTAAATATGAAACAGGTCAGAGTTGAGTGGAATAACTTGTACATATACGAGGACGCAAAAACAGTAAAAGTGCACTTGTTCTCATTCAACAAAGTCTGAACTCATGTTTAACTCCCTGTGAGAATATTATCTTATCTGGCTTTTTCTCATTGCAAATAATGAGTCAGAGTTCACAGCAGGTCTGGGCATGTCAGTGAATGTTTGGAAGTCTAAATATTGTTTTTTTTTTATGACATATGAGACTTGTAAAATGACCTTTCTGTAGTTGTGCGCATTGAGAGGGGGCTCTACACAAAGTGCAAAGCAAAGTATTCACACCTCTTAAACTTGTTCACATGACATTTTGTCATGTTACAGAGCCAAACTTGTATTTTATGTGATATCCACACAAACAGTACACTACCTTAACGTGAAAGGAAAAAGAACAAAACTGTAAAAATACTTTTGCAAAATACTCTAAATACAAGCTCTACAAAAGTAGTTTTTGCACTTCTTGAGTTAAGGAAGGTTTCATAAGAAGATGACGTAATTGTCATCTTCTTATGAACCAAATGTGTTTGACATTTCAAACACATTTGACAGCTACAAACAAGACACATGGATACAAGTCATACCTAAAGTTTTTAACAGAGAAGATTTAGAGATCAAATATTCAAATATATTTGTCTAATTAATCAATTTGTAAAAATATATTTATATATAAACATTGTTTAATGTATGCACAAGCCAAAATGCTGCTACGCAAGTTCGGGATGTGTTCTGTCTTAGTGAAAGTAGCTGTCTTTAAAGCATACTGTACTCCTCTGTATACTGCTCACTTATGGAGACAGAATAAACAAAGCAGTTTATAGAAACTCAAAGTGGCATACAATGATGGAATGAGGATGCTGCTTAGGATGCCGAGATAGACTAGTGCTAGTCAGTTATTTGATAGTGTTGGTGTCTCCACTTTTCATCCTGTCTTACGAAACATTATGGTGGTTTATGTGGAGGTTACGTGCTTCTACAAACAACATCATTAAGATACTAACAGATATTTCACACAGCTCAGTCAGGTTTAAGTCCAGAATGTGGAATCACTGACGGTCTAGCCTTTCTGTAAATCAGTGACTTGTATATGTGATTATTATCTTTTTTTATGTGATTGTTTCTCTTTTTAATTTTCTTAAATTATCTTTCTATAGATCCATTTGCGTCTTTGATAAAGCTGATGATGATGAAATGGTCTCATTCTTGAATTTTTATATAAACAGAATAAATAAAGACAGAATACACAACAAGAGAATGAATTATCTAGTGGTCAAGTTTCTAAATAGTTAGATTTTTATGTCCTGTGCACCCACCCTTTGCAAAGTGAAATAAAAGTCATTCATACAGAAAACAGGCGGCTACACCATCTGTTTCTGTGTCACTAGAGGGCGACAGTTATGTGAGAACATCAGCAGGACTGAACAGATGCTGTTTGCTTTTTAGGTAAAGGTCATCTTATGCAAAAACGTCCCATAATTAAATTTTTTTTAATATAATGCAACTTAAGACTTTGTTGAATTTAAGATTGATGCATAATTGAAAAAGCTGCTCTGTGTCAAATAATCTAGTGGCATTACAGTTCATACTTTTTGAAGGGAGTTTGTGTGGAGTGGAAAGTTTCTACAGTGAACAACCTTCAAGTTGTATTCTTGTATTTCTTCGTACTTGTAATAAGCACAACATATGAAAGAAAATGTAGTGAAATGGCACAAAAAAATACTTCTGTATAAAAACTACCATTTAAATGGGTGATTGCCATTAGTGCATCCTTGTGTATGATGGTACACCTGCTGATAATTAGTATGCATGTGGCTGTAATTCATGAAGAAACTCCATGATGACAAACAAGAAAAATATATCAGAGATGCACCGATAAAGCTGGTCTTGGCCAATGTCTAATATGATTTTTCCCAATCTAAATACGAGAACACGGAAAAGGAAAAATATGTTTCAGGTGCTTTAATAAAACAACAAGAAAACTTCTACTTATGTGATAAAGCATGTTCCTAATCTTTCCAGGGTTCTTAGAAATTTTACTGTTTGAAATCATTTTTTTTCCTAACTATTATAAGCTCTAAATATTAGAGTATAACATATTCCAACTGTCAACAGAAAATTTAACAAATTGCCCCCATAGTCTTTGGCCAACTGATTGCATCTCTAAACAAAATGGAAAGCGCCCTAGTTAAAATAAAGTGGTTAAAATATCACAATTATACAGCACTTGACATGCATATCTGTATATTAATGAACATGTAATTTTGTTGTTAAAATAGTGACAATGGCAGAAGGACCCATATACAAATATAACATGATATTAAAGAACATAATGACAATACCTACAAGTTATAGACACATTGCTTGTACATTCATATATGTCAACACTTAAATATGTATATACAGTATACATATACATATATATATTCAGATGTATACAGATATATTGAGAGAAGAATTAATAGTGGCATTAATGAGGTGAAAAAGTCATTTTAATATTTGTCCCTCCAGCTTTTATATAATCTGGATTACTGGACACATACTTTCATACTGAAGCGAGATTTTCTCTAAATATTTCACTGTAGTCTATGGTATATATCATCCTTTCCTGGACAAAATAATTTACACTTTTGTCTACTAATGCTGTAAATGCAATGTCGTTAGCAAAGAATTATAGAACTGAGGTTGTCACATAACGAGTACTGCTGGATTAGTCATTCTAAATATGATTACATTCTATATATCTGATAGGGTATTGACATATATTGCAATGCTTTAGTGCATACAAACAAAGGAAGTGTGCGTTTGTGTGTGCATGAGTTTCTTTCTGGCACACATTTAGGGGTGTGGGTGTGTTGTGATAAACTGTGTTGATGAAAAAGTGGCATATGATACTGGTTGAAGGGCTGTGTCAGAGAACTGGCAGTGGATTTACTCTCTGTTGTGATGACAGAAATTCTCTCGATTGAAGGCCAATGGCATCCTTCCCAGCTGATACGTTTGACAATGAAAGGCCTCTAGATTCAGATTGGCTTTTTGAACCTCCATTATGACAGCATATTGGGCCTTGCACTGTGAAAGATAAAACTTATAATCTCGTCTTTTATTGGAAAGCTTAATTTAGGATACATTAAATCAGGAGTTTTGATATAGCAGACAGACTGAATTGTTAAAACAATTGTTCAATTGTTAAAACATTGAAGCAATGTAAAAAATTCTGGAGAAGTCTGCTTTCCGTTGAAGTAATTTTAGGCTCGTGATACTAAAAGAGAAAATATTGTCTGTTTTTGCCTCCACTCACAAAGACGCAAACAGCAACGCAACTTAGGATGGCAAACCTTGGTTCAAACAGGTTCATTAACTGGACAATAAATCTAAGCAGCAGCAAAATTAAAACAGAATGGCTGACGAGCAAATTAATCAAGGTTTAGACCTTGGTAGTTTCATCCAGGTACAGTTTACTTAAAGGAGGGAACAAAACTCTAAAACTCTATTGTGCAACATCATAAGAAGCCAAAGGGAAAAAAAAAATTAGAATGAACTGTAAACTTTCCCTTTCAATAAACTATGCTTTTAATTTAAATTAGCTTTGGTTACTTCAGTACAACAAGAATTTGTAGTGGAGAAAATTTCCATGCAGTGAAGACAAATCATCCTACTGCGATTTCTGATTTATTACAGAGATTTTATACCAAACTAAAAATGTAAACCTTGACCTGGCTTACAGTGATGCAGAGAGCTTGGAGATTACTTTATCTGCCTTTGCAATCAAAAGGCTGGCCACATAAAAAGTAGATGTCAACTTGTATATCTGGCAATATTTTTCAGCTGGACAATATTGATTTTGTCACATGGAAGTTAATAAAATTAAAATTGATTAAAATATAATTGAAATAGATATTGCCTTTCAACCTTTTTACCATGGAGACCTCACAATCCAACTAAAAAGAATATCTGTCACACTCACAAACACAGCTGTAACATGAGTAACACGCACAGCTCATTATTTTTAATTATCTCAACCCTTCCTGGTCCTCGGTGGATAAACACTTTCACTGCCAATGTTGTCAAGCTAGAGGCCAAAACTGAAACGCTACAGCCGGAGTTTGGATGCATTTGAGAGTGAGAAAGTGTATTTTATTGTTTTGCTTTTTTTGTGCATGAAACATCTGCCACAAAGCAGCAGAAGGAAGATAAAGACTAAAGTATTTTAAGGATTAAATATGGGCGTCTTTATTTCTGTTATAGTTTCTATGGAATGTTTGGGATTATCCTTCCTACACTCTTTGTCCATGGTCACGCATTTTTATTTGTAAGGAATTTTATTATTCCAGTTGAAATTTACTTCTGTTCACAGAGACATCACTGACAGTCCGGCAGTGGAAAACTATGGAATGATTGTGCTATAATCTGTTAAATACAAATTTGTAAGGGTGTTTTATAAATCAGGGCAAGGTGTTTGTCTTATTAACTTGTGGGAATTAATGAAATGCCTCAGGAAGGTAAGTTTGTAACTATATAAATTTAGAGCAAAGATTTGCAGGAAAATCTGCCCGGAAGTGAAGTGTGGACTAATAAAAAGGAGAATGGGAAATGAAACTGTTTGTGCACATATGAAGGATAGGTATTTACACAGATAAATGCATGTTTGTACCCCTGATATGTTAGACGGGTGCTGGTTTGGTTAGGGTGCGATCTGCCTGGCAGGAAGAGACTGGTCCTACAGACATCTCTCCTGTTTTCATTTGGTCTTCGTTTTGCCCGCCTCTCCGTTCAGCTTACCCTCCTTCACCAGCTTCTCATTAAGTTGGCACAGCTGGAGAAGGAAGCCATCGTTAGGGCCGATCTCTCTCTTCTGTCTCACGGTGGCGAGAGCCGTCCGGGCGTCCATTTTGTGGCGCATCATAAGGTAAGCAACAACCATGGTTGGGGAGCGGCTGTAGCCTTCTCTGCAGTGTACATACACCTTCCCTATAAGATCAACGTCAAAACAGTGAAGAGCACTCATTTAAGGCAGGTGTCACTGCAAACATTTTTTAAAGTATTTAAGTCGTTTTAAAGCATTTAAATAATAATAAAAAAACGGTAAATGTTGATGCACTTTCATTTCAACTTAAATTTAGTAATTTGTTGATAGAGTAGACACTTGCTTATTTGGAGTTCAGTAATTGTGGATTTTTATGTGGCGCGTACTCCCATATTATTCAGTGAAAATTTGGCTTTTTGCTCATTTTTCTTTTAGCATTTCTAACAAGGGATAATTAAAACAGAAATTGAATAATTAATATCGCTGGTCAATTGACTGACACATCTCTAAAACATATGTAAACAGAGCAAGAACGTCTTTCATTGCGCATATATTTAAAAAAAAACCCAGATTTATCTGTAAAACAATACTGATATGATCAGATAGTACAAAATCTATCAGTAAAAAGAATCAGTTTGAAAGATTTAAGCAAAATTGCTCAACTGTAAAACCACTAGTGAAAAAAATAAAAAAGCTGCAAGGTGAAGAAAAATGGGAGCAAATAGAGATGATGAATTAATAAAGAAAAAGAAAAGTTGGGGACAGATGCTGCGAATAAAGCTGCTGAGCACAGCAACTTTTCTGCCAGGAGATGCAAATACAAGACCAAACCTCTGCTGCAGAAATCAGTCACACCAGAGCAAAGCCCCACGTAGACTGGGAAAACTTGTCTGTATCTGTATCTGGTATATATACTGTACTGCTTGTTATATTTAAAGATAAATCTTTGTTTCACTGTCCTCACAGAGTGGCAGAAAACCCCATGAGGGATTTAGCAAAGTAGCTGATATACTGGTCTCAGGTCAGATCTGCAGATTCTGCACTTCCTTTGAAAAACCAACCCCTCCGTGTCCTTGCAGTTTATTCTATTTATAACATCTCATTTCCTTCCCCTCTCTTCCTTTGTATTGACAGAGAAAATCCTTCCAATGACATGACCTCTTCTGCTCCTAATACCCCTGCCAACAGTGGATCAATGTTGAATCTGAATCATCCTGTTAGAGATGCGAGATCTTTGGCTTATACCTTCAGTCATTATCTCACCCCATTCGATGTCAGAACAGACAGCTTTACTGCTTTCTCACCTAGTTTGTTTCATTTGACTAAAATCAGCTGCAGCCAAATTACATACCTTATGCAATGACTGATTATGGATATGGTTGCACAGTAATTTAAAAGAAAATCACGGAAATGCAATATCACTGTTGAACAGTGATATTCACATTTTCCTTATTCATCATTCTCATCTGTCAATAATAGGTATACATCATTCTGTGACCTTTAGTATTCTGACCTTTGGCATCTGTCAAGTATGAGCACGTACTGCAGTGAGACACCGCCCAACAGCGTGAAAATTAGAAATGCACCAACCCCCAAAAAAAAAAGTTTGTTAAAATTGTGATTTTTCAAAACCGAACAATTCTAAAAAAAAGATTTGCATTTTAAAAACGCCTTTTTTAAAATATACCCTGAAACATATGAAAAACGTCCAAGTTTAAAGGAAGTGTAATATTTTTTTACCATGATTAATCCTTCTTTCAAGAATAACATGGTTGCATATTGAATTTGTTGAATTGTTTTTTTTTTTTGCTTAATTAATAAAAAAAACAAAACAATTGTGTTATGAGCATTTTAGCAAAACCACTGAAACTATTGCCTCATTTTTTACCCTATTTTATTAAGAATGCATGAGTGCAGGTCCTCATTAAAATCTTGACCATGATCTTTTTGGAGCTGAGAGCTATAAAATGTCACAGCTAATGTTGTGCAGAACACGTCATCCCACTGGAGCAAAAGCACACACATAACACAGTTCCAAGACCATCCTGAACTGCTCATCTATCCTTTCTTTCTCACTGCTTTATAATTATTTATCTGATTTATACTGTGCTCTTATAGGTTTTGTCAAAAACTGTTTGCTAATTAAGATGTTCTCCTGTGTTACACCTAGCAATAAAATTATGACATAAAATCCAAGGTTCAGTGTGCTGAACCCTGTGTTATAAGTGTTAACTACATTTTCTTTAAACTCTAAAAGAGCTGGTGAGAATTTTCAAGTGGAGGATGGTTATGTCCTCGTGGGATTGAATGTTTCCTCTGCTCTGCTCTCTGAAACTCTTTGTTACTGTACAGAACACCTGACCTGGCAGCAGCATCAAATTCCACACTCAGCTCCCTGGCGGTTTCTGCTGTTTTGTTCCTTTAAACAAACTAAAAAAGCTAGAGATTCTGTTTAAAACAGGATCCACAAGATCCAGTGGTGTGACACGTAAAACGTTTTGACAATGTTGACAACCAGGGACATGATCTGACACCAGAATATGGAGCAGGACTCGGGAGAGTTTCAGATTTAGCTTCATGATTATCTTCTGTCCTCACTTCAAGACACATAACCAGGATTTCCCCCAGAAAACTTGCCAAGTCCAATGGTAACAGTGCTAGCACAGTCCACCAGCGGCTCACTGTGTTTTTGTGTTGAAAAATGTTAAAAATTGATTGGACTAACTAGGTAATGGTCTATTATTGAAAGACCTTATTGACAATACATAAACACCAAATGTTGAGTTTTAAAATAGACAAATACATAAAAAAAAGGAATTATATATATATATATATAACATTTTGCAATTCAGTTGAATCCTACTTAAATAGTCAGTTGATAAAACAAGATATGTGATGATGCTGGTCACATTTAAACAAAGTAAATTAAAAGAAATATTACCTCAGACAATGATGTGTAAGGATATCCGAATGCTTTACTAAATATTCTCATTCTTAAATATTCTACAAAACTTACTATTTATTGTTGTAAGTTTCTTGTGTTCTCCTAAATCCTTCCATTTTGTTTAGTAAAGCGTTTTGCGTTGGTAGTTGTGAATGACTGTTATTTATCGAAGCGAATGCAGTATTTACAAGGAATACTTTGGATGAAAAAGACCTGTCTGTGATTGGTGTGGTTGATTTAAACACACTTTATCAAATTGCAAGTGCAGGCAAAGAGCAAAGCATGTACCAGAACATGTATTGAGTGAGCGTGTGAGATGTAAATGCACACGCCACACATTATTCTTTGTTTATAAAGTTACAACTTTGTGAGCACAAAGTGTGCTTACGGTGCACTCAACGCAAACCTCTAAACTTGAGACTATAACTCAGGAGTATAGCCGTGCTTTTAGGGGTTTACATTCAAGCTTTTATATTTGATGTGTACCTTGGTGCAGTATTCTCCTAAAAGACAGCCTTCAAAGTGGAATTATGTAAAACGTACAGCTGACGGTGCTCTGCAAGAGCACCTTCCAAATGGACCATTTTGAGTGAACTTGGCGTGATGCACGCCAAGTTCAATGCATCAAATACAGATCTGACTTAATCTGTCTTTGCAATCCCTATTACTGGTGTATAAAAAATAAAAACATACTGATAATAAATAAAGCGTGCTTAGCTTGGCAGGGATGGGGCAAGTAAAGCCTGGCGACAAGCCATGCGTATTATACACTGGGGGAAACCCTGCATAACAATGACTGAATCATTAAAGCATCATTTAATCATTAAATCATGTTGCTTCTATTCAACAAGCAGCTAAAGGAGCTTGTATCTCAGTTATAATCCATTTATTTTACAGACCAGCAGTCTCTGGATAAGAGGACTGGTTAGCTCATTGGCCGTGGGTTTGATACAGAAATGAGACATCTTCCAGATCTCAGAGATTGAGTTAGACATTCCATAATTTCGACTAACAGCTTAAAAAAAAAAAAAAAAAAAAAAGGTTTATTTTTGCCCATCAGTTTTTTAAATGATTGGTTGTTTCTGATCAGAAACAGTTTATTTTATTTTAGTCCAATTCAACTTTAAAAATACTTTATTGATCCCAAAAGGCTGCGATGGACTGGTGGTCAGTCCAGGGTGTACCCTGCCTCTCGCCGGTTGACTAGGCACCAGCACCTCTTGTAACCCCACAAGCAATAAGCGTGTATGACTATGGATGGACAGTCATAGTCATACAGTATGACTATCCATAGTCATAAAATATCAATATTAATGGTATTTTCCATTAATACCAATGGAAAATGGAATTAAACAAATGGTTAAATGGAGCTGGAGGAACTAATTATTTGGTATATTATACTGTCATTGCATTGTGACAGTTTTCACATATATATAAAAATATGTTTTTCTAAAAGTTACGTACTGCAGCTTAAAGCTACTAAAATGTAAGGATATCAAAAAGTAGCTCTTTAAAATATTTTTTTTGGATTATGTATTTAAACAGATGAACCCCTCTAAACAACAGTAAACATTCTAACCTTTGCCGTTATGGTGTGCTAGTCCTCTGTCTATAAAATCAGCCCCCTCCTCAAAGAAGGCACTGAGGTTGAAGCCCTTTGTGTCGTTGGCTGGAATGCCATGGTACGTAATCCCAGTGCCGGCGTACATCTCTGGACTGGTGTTGACGTGCATGAATGAGGTGCCCTCTGCCACGTTGAGGACATGTGTCACACCAAGTTTCTGCAGTCGCATGGGGTTGTGGGCCACAAACCTAAGAAAGCAAGAACAAAGATTCAAAGAGCTGAAACATAGAGCGAAGGTCAGTTATCTAGCAGGCTGCCACAAGCTATGGGATGTTAACTCCTACAAAGTATGACTAAGGCTTTGTCAAGGTTTGTCTAAGGCCTCGGGTACTGCTTGATATATCATTGGTGAATAATGACTTTAGAATTTCACGTGCTTTAGTGCCAAATCTGTGCACACCAATGGGATGGAGATTATTTCTTTGAGATTTGTTTTACACACAATAGGAATATGCCCGATTGAGATCCTTGTGCTTCACTTAAGAAAATCTTTACCACTTTCTCAGAAACATTTTTAAACTTAGATTTGTTTTGAGACGTAAAAGCCATGCAGGACTAAACGTGAATCCCATTCTGCACAGAATGGTGTCTTGTTTTTCCACTTTTCATGCTTATGAGCATCTTTAACTTATATTTCAACATGGGATCAGTGAGTTTGTGAAATAAAATATGTTGACATAAGAATTATTTTCTCCCCACTGAATATAAGATATAATATAATACTGCTACTCTGAAAAATGATTTTCTTATAAAGGAATTTAACAGTTTCACCAGGGATCCCTAACTGCACTGCTTGTTGTCCAAAAAACTTTTAGAATTTGGAAAAACAATATTATGTTTTATACAAACATTTTAATCAACACAAATTACTTTAAAAAAGTGAATTTTCATCAGCAGATGAGGCTGAGAAAAGCAGGATAGCAAAGTTTTGCAGCATATTGATTCCAAGAAACTATGAAACAAAACAAGAAACCTAATCTCTTCAACCCCACTACAATTCTACTAAAACAGCTTTCTTCTTACATCATGCCCTCCATTTCCACAACACAATAAAGCTATTCTTGCTCCAGCTCCAGTGCTAATAAATGCTGCCATTACAAACAGCAACACTGCATATCAGATCTATACAGCCAACAGGCCACAACAAAGCCATACAGAATGGCTGCTTCTCAGGTCTGTCTGGCCCTATGCCTGAAACCACTTTACTATCCGAACTGCCTGAGAGCACTGTCTATTGATTGTGAATAAAATGTCTCACTGTGTATAAAAGACCAAGTTATGTCAAGGTTTTATGGAGCATTCAGCATCACTAATTGTACATAATTTATATTTTAAGCAGCAAAAATAGCCAGAAATTGTTGCTACATAAAGAAAAAGTAAGTGCCTTGTAAAAGTATTCATAGCCCTTGAAACTTTCCAGATTTTGTTAAATCACAATTTTTTATGCATTTGTATTCAGTCCCTGAAGAACCTATATTTACCACAGCTGTATGTCTCTCGAGGTCTCTGTACGCTTTACACATCAAGAAACGTAAAGTTTTTTCCAATTCATTGTTTAGCTCAGACGATTCAGATTGGGTTAGGTGCATCAACCTAAAGGTGTCCAAATGCAAATGCATGCTTGGCACATGGTACTGGTAGCATCATCATAATGTGAGGAAGCTCTTTGGTAAGGACAGAGAGGTCGATCAGAGCTGATGGCAAGATTTTGATAAATTTAGTGCAAAATCTGATGAAAACACTTCAAAAAAGGGCTAAGATTCATCTGGTAGAGAAATAAAATATTGCAGCTTTAATTTCAGCAAAAGATGGTTAAACTAAATTGTACTCCTGGGGAGTGTGGCTAGAATAATAATAATTTTTAAAAAGTAGGTCTGCATTTGTTTTTATTTAAAAGATGGTACATCCTTTTCCTTCAACGTTAAAATAATGTGCCACTTCATGCTTTCCTGTCACATGATGTCCTGAAAAAATACAATGAAGACTGTGGTTGTACTGTCACAAAATTTGCTTTTGCAAAACATGGCAATGTAAAACAAAAAGATTCGAAAAACCACAAAAAAGAAGGTTATCATTGCTATTATATTTACATTACTTATGGTTCTGCTTGAATTATGTAGCAGTAAATCCTATAGAAAACACACAACTTCAGAGTAATCAATCTTTATGAGTTTGGCATGCTTGCTTTGACAGCTTTGTGTGTTTTTACTGCTATTTGTGCTTTAAGTCGATATTAGGCTGGTGAGATGTGGCTGGTTGACCCCAAGCAGCTCCCTTAAGACAGTGACAACGAAGCACCCTGTTCACACACGCATACACGCCCGCACACTTGAGGAACTAATAAAAAATCCTGGAATAAAGCATCCCATCTGCCTATGTGTCAAATGAAGGGCAACGATGAAGAAAAGCAAATACGGCATACAGCTCCTTTAGTTCCATTCAAAATAAATAATAATAATAATAATAAAACTTTTGTGAGCAAAGTGATTGAGCTGGACTTCATTAATGATTCAACAAATGCTTACAGTATGAGCACTTAGATGAAGCAGGAAGAAAATGCATTATATGTAGTAAAGTGTTACTACCGATTAAATGCAGAGGTGAACAGGGTTCAGCCAGGTTCAGAGCCAGTGCTTTCCTTCCTTCTCGAGTCGCAGGCTCCTCACCCTGGGATCTGCAGTCCCAACGTATCCATTATTAAAGAGCAGCTTTACAACTAACTAGTAAACAACCACACCTTTATTTTGTCCCCGAGCTATGCACTGTGGTGTCAAGAGTGCTGACTGCTACTGAACTGAACAACAGCACAGGTCTGCAAAGTACAATCATAATCCATTTATGAAAAGGAACTTTTCTCAGAACACTTGACTAAACAAGTTGAGTGGGAAACCCTATTGTAATTTCATATATTTATTATTTTTGTTCGCCACGGAGATATGTTGGACAGAAGAAGCAGACAACACTGAAAAAAGTCTGATAAGGCAGTCTGTATCAAAGAAGGCTTTTCTACCAAACATTCATTTCCCTTCCCCCCCATTTAAATGACTGCTCTGCATGGTGCAGACCTGTACTAGTAGAAAAGGTATTTCAAATATTACGCATCAAAATATAGGGAAATGTGTCTAATTTATTAACATTTGTGTACACATAGATTTGCATTACACATATATGTGCTACACCTTGACTCTTCCTTAACATTGTCCTGCAGTCTCAGGACCAGCAAGACTGTTCTAATGTTTCCGAATCACTCAGATCCCTTTTGAGCATTAAAATGTCTCTGTTCCGTTTTAAAATAGCTATTTTTTGTGTGCGCCGCATGTGAAACTAATTATCTGCAGACAGAGAGTATAGAGCTTTATATGAGAAAGCTAGTTTAATAAGTAATGATTTTATGTGTAAATTGAGAAAAACTGGTTCCTTGGATGCCACCAAACTACCAAAAGAACACCCATGCATTTCTAGATCTGCACTTCAAAAACATTCTAATGAATGTTTACAGGTTGAATTACACCACAACAGAGCCACGGATAAACAGTTTTTCTGGAATGGTAAATTGTTTCTCCACCTTTAGCACATTTAGCAGCGCGTACACAAGGGTGACTGACAACGCTAAGACCTTCATTATATTGGTTGTTTTTGACCTGGAACATTGCATTTCTGCAATAGTAGCAGTCACCAGGATATGGTGATAGTTTTAACAAATATGCAAAAAAAAATACAGATTTTTGTAAATGTGACATTCGGCAGCTTTTTGAAAACTACAAATAGTTTGCCAACAAATTTAGGCTAGAGGAGCTTAGCCAGTACAAAACTGGATGACATCATCAGCTTCAGGCAGGAAGAAAAGCAGTGTTTTTCAAAAACTTTTATGAAGCCAATGATATTATTTTTTTAAATGGTGAAAGATATTAAAATGACCAATAATGCAGAATAGCTCCATATATAATGTTTCTTGCCTAATAAATAGCCTAATTGGGCAAAAGGTGCCTGATTAGTTTGAAACATTACCCCATTCAATTCTGTGGAAAAAGTTTTTGAAAGAGTGAAAGATTTTGAAAAGGAAAACATTACAGTCATTGTGCACATCTGCTGAATGAGTTTAATGCTGAGAGTACTCCAGATAAAAAGTGTGACTGCTTTGTAGCATTGACACAATAAAATAAGTCACTGACTTTCTTCCTGTATGTTGGCTTTGAAGAGCAATAAACAGAAAAGAATTCTTCATAATCATGGAACAAAACTTCTCCATCAGACATAACATCTCCAATCTGAAAGGAAATTATGAGGCTGAAAGTACATCAAAGTGCCTCTCAGGCCTGATGAGCTTCCACTGAGCACAGGACTGGCTGCACTTTGCTCTGAGACATGCCCCAGGAGATAGTCATATTCATATTGATTTTAGTGATCCAGGAATATGACATACATATTGACCCCTTCTCCAACTCTGTGCTGGTAGCACTGAGATACTGTGTAGGTTGCAGAGAAACAAAAGGCAAATGGACTTAAACCTGTTCAGTTACAACAAACCATATCCTAATGTGTACCTAACCCTTAGGTCAACATTTTTGTTCAATAAACTGTTTGAATAGGTCATTTAGAGTGCCATCTTTGTGTGAATTTTGACATTTTTATGTAAATTTGATTAATTCCACATTATTTTGCCTTAGGCATCTCAATGCTTCTCTCTGCTTGAACAGTGATTAGGCAGCTGGATTCTCCTATTTGTTTAAAACAGCATGGTTTTACATCACTCAGCCTTGGATCAGATATAAAAGTTCCTCACTCTGACACACTTGACCGTGCTTCTCAGTGTCTTTTGGCTCCGGCCACTAGGTTTAGAGCAATCTTGGCACTTAGCGCAAGATTAAATAATGACATTATTGAGTCAGTATTGCATAAAAGGTAAACAGGTGGGGTATACGACGGACGGACGGACGGACGGACGGAGTTTGTTGCCATGTCCAAAATATCTGTGACAGCCTGACCTGTCCTGTGAATCGAGTTGTTTGCCACTGGTCCCCAACCACCAAACCAGGACTAATGCTGCATCCTTGTATCTTATAACACTACATTATTTTTTTTTTTTTTTGCGGTGTAGTGTAGTGTTTTGATTTTTATTTAATTTACAATCACACTCTGAAAGAATTTATTTGAACCACCTGCAAATATATCTTTCACTCTTCTTACCAATAAAATAATCAAAGTTATCTTTAATTCCACAGATGATTTTCCTGAAATTTATCATCACATAAATTAAAGTTCTCTTACTTGCCCCCACTTCAGCCTTTGAAAATATAAAAATAATAAAAACTAAAACAAGGATGTTTATTTGACAGGGAAATAGATGCTTTATGTTTGTTTTGAAAGTGTAGTTCAGACAGAACCAACCAATGGCTGGAGTCAAACTCAGCTGAACAACGGCGCAAACAGCCAGGATCTTCACAGCACCCAGTCAATTCTGATTAAAAAGCTTGGGAAACAAAAAAACATTACAGCAAAAAATTGCGTGCCAAACTGTACATGTGAATCGATAAAACTGTGCCAACTCTAAATGAGAAGGTTAATCCCCGAAGAACCAGTTTCTGGATACAAGTGACTGAAAACGAACTCTCTCTCTAGGATGACCAAGCTTTGCCTTACATAAAGAGCTTGCAGCTCTTAGCATCAAAAGGAGTCAGTGATGTGGTTCTGGCACATTCTTTTGAATGTCTCCTGGGAAGAGGCACAAACATATCCTGTTTATCACACAAACACCTGTTGCCTCCTCTAGAGCTGAGGGTCCTTTGATACAGAGATAGGAAGTTGGACTGTTATTCTATCTGACAGCCAAGGTCAAAAAAGGTCAAGAAAGCGTGAGTCCAACGTTTATAACATTCATTCATTCCTTTGGATGCCCTTTCATAATTATTATTAGAAGTAGATTGTCTTTTTGTTTGTCTTCATATTTTGTCTTACTTTGGCAAATTAAACTTATAATAATCAAGTCTCTTTAATAATACATCACATAATAATTATAATTTAATAATATATTAAAAGATTTACAATTTAATTCTAATACATAGAAAATAGTAAAAAAAAAAAAAAAAGATCATATTGAACTTATGTAGAGCTCACATCTCTACATAACAGAACTGTGAGGTGAGCTTTTAATGCAACAACTTCCTCCTGCACGTTTTCAAAACATTTTAACAAAACCATAATTCACATTTCCATGAAACTGAACACCATAATCATGTCTATATTTTACAGCTCCACTACACCTTCTGAAGTTATAAGGAAATATTTCAACTCTGATTATGACAATGAAAATGACGTCTTTAGTTAAAGTTCTTTTTTGTTTGTTTGTTTGTTTGTTTGTTTGTTTTTTATTGAGAGCTGCTAGATGCAGATTCCAGTTGGACAGGAAAGGGAGCGGCTTATGGAAGATGCGATTTCATGGCAGTGACATTGGAGGGAGACCACGGTGTCTTTTAAATTCAGTTTCTCTGCTTCCAATTTTGGCTCTATGCCTCCATTACCAAATACTGTATCAATACATTTGTGGACCTTTGACTGTTGTTTTTCCTCTGGTGTTGTAAATCATCCCGCTGCCTGTTGAAGGCTGCTGTATTTGGAGAACAGCTGCTTACTGCCGCTGACACCGACAGCCTGTCGCTTCTTCTCTGCATTCACAGAACAAAACAGGAAGCCCGCCCAGCGTGCGTGATGCCCAGCATGCGACACCCTTGTCATGGTCACGTATGATTAAAACTAAATATCAGACCTCAGGAGCTCATCTACCAAGAGTACTCACGCGTTCCCGATGTAAATCCTGGGGAAGACCTCATTGAAGTGCTGGGTGGGGAGGTTGTAGAAGCCGCTGCCGTCGGAGAGGAGCTCGTTGAGCTCGTTTACGGTCAACTCGCCGCCAGCAGCCGGGATGTCTGTCGGTGGGGGCGGCGGCTGGTGGTGGTCATGCTGCTGCTTCGTGGCGCTCAGGTGTTTTTTCATGGCTCGTTATTTGTCCCCTTCTCGAACTGCTTTCAGATTACAACCACCGCCTGACTCGTGAGCCTGCTGCTGGTGTCAACAGCATTTCTTTTATCTTCGCACGTCAATCGCACGCGCTCTGCAAGGTGTCTCATCAGAGGTGCGCGAGCCCTTCGGTTTTCTCCCAACGGTGCAAAGAGTGCGGGAGTTTCCACACTTTGTTCCGTTCACCCTTTCAAAGTAAAAGGCGAAGCTCATTTCAAGGAACTTTTATTTTTATTAACGTTTGCATTCGTGGCATTGTTGTTTTCACATATTTATATTTTATTTAATTTACCTCTGACAAAATCACAGTAGAACCACACTTTCTGTATTTGTATGATTTTTAAATATATTCCCTTAAGGAAATCCTACGTACTTACATTGTTAATGTTTAATAAGAAGAATTGATAAAATGTTCAATCTTAAAGTGTTACAATAAACATCAAGCTATAATATAAAACCATATCTAAAAACTGTAAAACAGTCAGGAAGGTCACACACTAACTTTGAGTTAACTGTGATTTACTTCTCCAGGGGAATGCTGGAGAATGTGTTTGGTGGTTTGTGTTGTGACTCTGGACAAAATTAATTTTTTAGTTACAGAGGTTGTATGTTTCCAAAATGATGTGTATTGAGCATTGTGTGATTTGTGAGTGTGTTTAGGTGACTATTAAAATAGTGTGAAGCTTGAATTTTTCAGAGCAGTTCTCAGAATGCAACAGGATCTGAGGTACTATCCTTCTTTCTGCAGCAAGCACAAAAAACCCTCAAGATTCAAAAGAACTGCTTAACCGTCTTCATTAGAAGGTTTTTTATTTCATTATCTAACCACAAAGACTCTATTTTTAACTGGTTGAGGGATCCAGTCTTCATGTGGACACAGCAATTCTTCATTGGTGAGGTTTTGTTGTTCTCAACAGGTCTTATTTAACAAGAAAAGTGTTTTAATTTGTTTTGAATTGCTTTACTCAGTTATACATTTATTGAATCCTTGTGTTACTGTATATTTTATTAAGTTGCAAATTTGTATTTGTTTTTATTTTTTTATTACATTTCAGCCTGTGTGAATCCGGAGGTTTATTTGCTTGTCACTTTGCAGCTTGTATACCTGAATTTACCTCACTGGGGAACAATAAGAGATATTTTGTTTTCTTAAAAATAAAACTCCAGCAGCTGCACAAGATAATAATAATAATAATAATAATAATAATAATAATAATAATAATAATAATAATAATAATAATAATAATAATAATAATATTATTATTTTATATTGAAGGAATTTTTAAATAACTTCCTGTATAATATGTAGAGTTCGACAGTAGCTTGACGCGTCTCCCCTTCACCACTATCTCCAGCAGACACAGTTAGTGTCTCGCAGTCGCACTCTGAGGATCGTACTGAACTGGAGGGGAACTGAGCTCGTTGGAATTCCACCATTACACTTTTGTACTTTCCGTGGGCTTCTGTTCCCTTTGCATGTGATAGTTACGTGGGCAATAACCGCGTAAATTGTAATTCGTATCAGCTTGTAGATTCTATGCTTTGTTTATTCCTTTAACTGGTTGTCTCCTGTTTGTTACCTCGAAATATCAGGATATTGATTAAAAAAAAACAAAAAAAACGTTACTTTGACTTGGATTTGAAAAAAAATCGTAAATTTATTTATTACTTAAGGATTGAAACATGTCAAATGTCTATTAAAACCCAATTTTAAAATTAGAAAGTGACATAAAAACAATAAAAATGACAAAAGTTGTATTTGTGTTCTTGTCGACACAATCACTGGAGAAAATCCCAGCAGATAGTCATTGGGACTCAACAAGATGTTCAGCATGCTGTATGCAAGCATGTTCTTGGAAAGTTGTATGGAAGGAAAACGTGTTGTAGAAAGAGTTTCACAGGCGACTGGTATAATTGCAGCCTTGGGAGGAATGTTTAGCCAAATCCCTTCAAGAGTTTAGGACTTTCTAATAGCTGCTTGACATTTATCACTTTTCATGCAATGAATACATAAGTTTGATCTGTCTACCAAAGCAAATGTGCTTTTTTATTGTAATATGATTTGTTAGACTGTGACATATTACAGATGTTGATGACTTCGAGGTTATTTGTAAATGTAAGAAGGAGAAAATAAAATTCTCCATTTTTACAGAGGGTATAGGACAGTTACTCTTGTAACAGGTGGCACCACCAGGTGTCGCTCCCTTCACACCCGGAGCCTCCATAAAAGGGAAGCTGGAGTGGTGGCCAGGTGTTAATTTCCTGTGTGTGCGACCAGGTGTGTGTTGGGCCCACACCTTCCTCTGTTTGCTGTCTGTGGTAGGTTTGGAGGAAAACTATTTTAAATTGATCTTCTTAAATAAGTTGTGCTGATGTGGGGTTTTTATACAAGACTGTACTATTAATGACCTTCCGGTGGTAGTGTTACCTGGGCGTGTGGTTGTTCGACATCGCAGGTAGGCTTATACATCTGTCTCTTTTAATCAAATTGAATTGTACGTTTTTGTTTTTTATGCTGTTTTTATTTGGTAGGGCTGCACCAGATCTGCTACATCAAGTTTGACTTTAGAGTGCTGGCTTATGCAATGCAGGTATGCGGTGTTTTCAATGTGTTTTAGATTGACCTGATTAAAGTGATTTAATAAATATTTAGTAATTTTTGTTTTACAGTTTTATCACTGCTTCCTGATGTCTTTTTAGAGTTTGATTTTCTTTTTTGTTTGTCTCCCCTTAGTGTTTGTGAGTGCGGCCTAACAATCTTCCATTTATTCCGTTTGTTTTGTCCTCTGTTTGTCTTTGGGTCACTTCCTGAATACTCACATTTCATGCCGCTGTTAATCTTAAATATCTGAGACCCGATCCTGTGATCTTGGGTTTGGGTTGCATGTAATCATTTTGCAGTGAATCGAGAGCATCTTAAGTTTGCAGTGAACACTGTAGTGTTTTATGTGGGTTTGTCCGTATGAAGTGGTGTTTAAATTCGGGTTGAACATTATTGGATCGACAACGAATGGATAAAGTTAACGGGAAACCCTTTTATTTGTGTAACAATAAATATTAACTGACTTTAATAATATTCCCATACTTATTATCCTATGGCTGCACACATGGAAAGTCAAAAATATTTTTCTTTTTCTTCTAATAGTTGCACAAACAGCCAGTAGATGGAGCCATTTTCTCATTAAATCAATCCTACATAAGCCAGTGTTGAGCAGCATAAAATGAGACTTTTTAAAAATGGTGGTCATGTCAGTGTAAAAGTCAGAGCAATGTAAAGTTAAACAGAAGTCATCAATTCTGCTGCTGAATGAGCAACACATTTAGTGTATTATTTACACCATTTGCTGTTCCCGCATGTGACCTCTTGGTGGCGATCATGAATGATGCAGCAGGTTAATGAGTCCACATATATTCAGGAGCATTCAGCCGTGTTCAGTCAGTGACCATGAATGATGGATCTCTTCCAGCTGAAATGACTTGATGGGAAACGTTTGTCAACAACTGATGTTTTCACCTGATCTCTCAGGAGTTTTCATTTAGGGTTGGGTGTTGTCATTTTTACAATACCAGTCATTCCAGGGAGGATGTCGGCATTCTCTGCATTGCGTAGCTGCAGGTCAAGTGTTAGTAGAAATCAATTATCATGATGAGTATGAGAGAAAGAACTCAACCAGGGTTTGGTTTTCAGATGGGTTGAGAGATTAAGTCTGGATTTTGCCCGCTGTTGCTGCTCTAAGAATCTCGAAGACTGTTTAGCTGTTCAACTTGACTTTCCTTTCCTTGTCACTTATTATCCAGTCATGATTGTTGTTTCCAACTTGTTTTAATAAAGGGACAATGCACATAAATTAACGGATGCCAGCCTGTCATGTAATTTAGGCATAGAGACTAATTTCCATCTCCAGTCCCTGGCAAGTTGATGTTTTGAATATGACTGAAAGAATGTAGCTGTAGAATGTAGTGCACACAAAATCTCTTTCTAATGATGCAGAAACATATTTTAGTGGCAACTACTTGCAACTCAGGGGAGATGAAGGCATTCTCACACAAATAAAAACAAACAAACAAATAAGTCATTGAAAACTCCGAAATCATTTACTTCACAACCATTTATTCTTTCATTTTGGTTTAACACATGAATTCACAATATCTATTGAATTTTGATGTTCTAACTTGATAAAATGTGAAAGTCAAACATTATGGGCACTTTATATAGAGTTGGTGGGGTAAAAAAACTGAACATTTTGAACATTTCTGTTCTCTACAACTTTAAGCCTTTAATTCCATTTCAAGCAGGTGTGAAGTTTGTTTTGCAGCAAATCAATTCCTACATGAGATTCGCAAAGAGAAATGAACAGCCAGTATTGCAAACTTAACCTCCAGACTCGATTTAAATGATCAGCTTAGCAGTTTTGTGATCCTCCTGTTTCGGAGATCTCAGGGTGTAACATTGATTTAGAAGCAGTTTTATTGACACATCCTTCCTTCTTATTACATGCCCCAAAACAGATAATTGGATGACCACCACCTGAGTCCTCCTGCAAATCAGTTGTAAGTGACAGGCAAAGGATTTAAAGACGATGCACAAATCTATTTTGAGTATCTGGTTTACTTATATTTTGACTTAAATAATTTGCATGTTAATTGCCTCAGCAATGCTATAGTGCACATTCATATGTGCACCATAAGTGTAAAAAGAAAAGGATAACTGCTTTCTTCTGGATATTTTTTTTAAATGATTATGAAATATACAGAAAACGGCCTGTAACAGTTTAAAAAACTGTGAATCAAATTTAGTTAAGAATGTTAAAAGGAAAAATAATTCTGACAAAAAATTGTATTTTTATTTACTTTTTGATGTCAAAACTATTACTAAACCTTATACCTATAGACATGTTGGCACGTTGCAACAACAAAATTACGTGTATTTCTTATGTGAAAGACCAACACAAGGCTGTGCATGCATATTACACTGTGGAATATAAAAGTGGATTATCAGTTTTTCAAAAATCTTGAAGCATAAAAAATTCAAATGTGTAGCTTGCACGTGTGTTAAGCTTTCCTGGGTTCTGAGTTTTATCTTCAATTGTCTTTGCAAAGTAGTTCAAGCACAATTGAATGTAGAGTCTATAGTAATTAATTTCAAGCCTTACCTCAGATTCAAATTTGGATTTAGTTCTGGACTTTGACTAGGCTATTACACGTTAATATATATATTTTTTAACTAAACCTTTCCATTGTAATTGTGATTCTATTTGGGGTTGCTGTGCTGCTGAAAGTGAACCCCCACACCAGACTCTGGTCTTTTGTAGCTCCCAATAGCTATCTTTCTGTTAATTCTCACCAGACTTTTTTCCTCTGTTCTAGAAACATGTCTAACAGTTTAGTGCTGCCATCATTATGTTTCACCCTTAACTTTTCAGATTTTTACTGTTTTCTAAAAAGAAAAATCAGCAGAGGTAATATTTCTGCAGCTCTAACTGTCCCTGGATGGTGAAACACACTGAACACATCATTTTCCAGCTTTAGCAAGACTGTAAAATATTTATTGTTCTTGGGTTATAAACTCTTTCAAGACCTTTCATACACTTCATAAAAGTTAAATCATTAGTATTTCAACAGTCCCCCCACCCCAGTTTGCAAAGATCTTTTTCAGATGGAAGCGTTTACCTTGCGGCATCCTTTTAGCTAAATTATCCAGATGGTCTTTGCCTGTGCTGTATTCTATCATTTGGAGCTGCCTTGACTTTCTCGCTCTATTGTAATGCATATCTGCACATGGTGCTTTTAGCCCCAAGTTCCTTTTCATAGCAGAATCAGTTCATCTCAATCAATCTGGATTCCTTTTATTCATGGTTACCACTGCTCGGTCCAGCTCCAGTCAGAAGCTTTTGTGACCAGTCGGTAGAAGGTTATTTGTCTTATTTCTGTGGATATTTAACAATAGCCATTTGTCTGGCTATGGTGAGAAAACATTTGCAGTGGATGTAGCCATCTGCCTGATTACCTTGAATAAACTGGAAAGTGATGTTTACCCAGAAACCTTACGAAAGCTGATGGAACTAGAGTTGTTTTTTTCTGTGTCAAGGTAAAATATGAACTTATTTATTTAATTTCCAGGAATAAATGTATATTCAAATTGAATATTATTCCTTTTGCCACGCTCGGAGCCCTTGATGACTCCTCGATTACTCTTGAGTTATAACCTAATCATATGTTAGGTTATAAAACTTTTGACCTTATGTTTGTCTTACATCTAGAATACGTTTTTAAATAGTGGTTATTGCACCCTTCACGTTTGTAAGGCCTGGGTGAAGACGTATAAAACAAATCCTTAAATTGAAAAGCATATTCAGCTACAATGGGATAAACTTGTGAAAGTTCTAGGAAATTCAACCTGTAATTTTTACACACACATTAAAAGATGGGGACAAAAATGAAATTTAGAAAATGATTTTATAAATAATTGTTTTTAACAAAATGACTGGTGTGTTTACCAATCATTTTTGTGTTTGTGTTTTGATTTTCCTAGAGGATAAATATTGTCCATACCTCCGAACCACTCTTCAAAATGGGTATAAGAAGAGATTCCATAAAGAAGACTTCTGTGTGTTGATTTTCATAAATCAGAAAATGGCTCCAAATATGAAACTGAAAAAAAAATTTCTTATCAAAATTTACTGTTTATGTTTAGATTAAAAGTCAAAAATGAGATTTTGTAACCCTGAAAATTTGTAGATTCAGAAATTTGATTATTTTTTGGAGAGCATATCAAAATTATTTGAAAGAATATGCACTTTTGGAATCCAGAAACTCCTAAGTGCACTCTATTGCCTGCTTGCAAAGCAACCAATACAGGAGCACCATTTATTTTCCTTGGCATTGATTGGCTGCAGCCCCCAAAACTGGAGAAAAGAACAATTTTAGCTTCTGTGGTAGTGCTGAGATGGTTTCCTCTGCTCACCTCAATGCACATTGAGGTATGCATTGATATGGTATTTGAGCTGATCAAATCCGCAGTTATAAGCATTTTTCCTGTGGATTTCTATATTTGTGGATTTTAGTCATTATTTTTGTGGTTCTAGTCTCTACCCCATTCTAACGCTGAGGGTCCATTATGCTGTATAATGGACCCTCAAAGCTGGACAAAGACAGACATTAACTTCATCATACTATGCAGTGAGCAGAATGGTAAGGGAGGTTAGTAAAAAGCTAAAGCTGTAAGAAAACTTCAGAAAACTGGAGGCAAACAAATGTATATCATACCCATTAGATCCTTTCTACACGCCATGCCTGTATAGATGACAACTAAAGCTAAAAATCATTAAGGGACATTTTGGAAGACTTGTAGAAATTGTAAAACAATAATCTCTGTTTGTGTGTTCACCACGAATGAAACTGCGGTCGAGCCTCACTCATCTGCGCTACCTCCATTGCAGCAGTGGGTGGACTTCAACCCCCCCAAGATATCTTGGGCCTTTAAGAAATCCCAACTAAACAGCAAAATGGCACCTCACTTGCAGTACAAAGGGTTTTTGTTTGAGTTGTAAGGCTAGGTAGTGCTTGCTCAAAGCTTTAGGAGTGATCCAAAAAGAGAGGAGCTCTTTCCACCTCTTAAAACTGCTGCAGAGAACAGACGTGAAAAGACAGGGATGAAAGGAAGGCCGTCACACTGTTTCGATATTGTTTATCCAGAACAAAATTACTGCTTTTCACTATCAGCTCAAGAAAGTGTATAAACTCAGGTGAAAAGGGCATGTCAACTTTAACTGCCCTTCTCCTTCTGGCTCAATAAATCGAGCAAGGCCTCAGAAGATAAAAGTAAGCCATGTTTGGGGTGTGCTGCTGTTCTCATTTTATATTCTTCTACAGTAGCCTGTTTAATATATTCTTTTTGAAGTTGTGTGAACAAACAGAATACCCCCTCTGCTCTTACTCCCCTATAATCACATAATTTATTGAAGCTATATCAGAAATACACTTCTTTTTTAGTAAAGCCCTTCATGTTGCTTTAATAACCCGACTCTTTCCTCTTGAAGTTAAACTGTTGGTCGACCTCTTTACTCCTCCATAATTCACCAAATTAGGGTTGTATTGGCCTCAAAAAACTAACACGGCTGGGCTTCAAGCTCAACCTGCAAATATCTGGGAGCGCTGATAACATTCAACTGCTACACAAATACTTGTTTGTGCTTCCCAATAACTCTTCATCTTCTAAACTCAATGGTCTGTTTGAGGAGAAGCTCCCCTGCATTTTCTCAGTTGAGATTAGCAGCCTGCATGTTTGTGTTTCTCTTACAAAGCTTCTTTTTGTTGAACCTCGATTAGACCAGATGTTGTTTGAACCCCAAAGTGATAACATGATTACCACATAGTGTTGACTCAGTTAATCTGTCTTCTAATTTCTTGGGAAGGCAATCTGAATTGAACCTAACCAGAGTGCCGTGAATCTCTGTGGATCCTTACCTGTTGCTAAAATAATTAAGGGGTTTTTTTTGTTGTTTTTTTTATTATTGCAAAGAAGTCATCTTTCACATTCTTTTCACATGAGAATAATGCTTATATTAACCAATGATACATTTGCTAAATGAGAATTTTAAACCAAACTCCAGCATTGAAAATGACTGAACTGACTCAATTTAGTAGTAATGTGATAAATGATGTCAAAACTTTTGCAGCTAAAACGGAGTTTCAAATGCTGTCGAATATAGTCAAATATATTTCTGACTATATTTGTTGAATTATTTAAAAGGAGGAAGCCATATCGTATAAACTAAGGTTAAAACTGAATGCAGATTCAGAAAACGCATGACTTTGGGCTTCAGAGGGACTATTAGTTTTTGATAACTTCAAAATTAACACTGGGGTAATGAACAGTCTATTGATTAGTTTTATTTTCAAGTTTACCTTGTTTTATATTACTATGTAGACAATAGTTTTTTTTATTTACTTTTTTTTCCCTCTCTATAGTCCTTACTAGTTATGGGTCTTATATAAACGGTGTCTGTGAACAAATCTTTATTTATTCTGTCAGGCTACCCTACCCTCCTTTGAAACCAGATCCACAAATTAAAGGAAGACATTGTCTATTAATACATGTTGGTTTAAATTGCTGCGTGCTAAACTTAACATTGACCATGCTTTTGATATGTTTCATAAGTATTGCATGTCATTGTAATTCCAGCTCACCAGTATCTCTGCCTCATGCTCTAGAATCTGGAGGTACTGCCCCAACCAGCTTGCAATTTTTTTTCTTTTTTCAGCACAGCTGTTCCTTACACAGACCATTTTCAGCAGCTTGATGCCATTTTTAAGATTCTCCTTGACGTATTTATCTGTCAAAAGGGGAGTGTTTTCTTGAGGTTAATTGCTTGTTGCGCAATGAAAAATACCAGCACTATAATTGTTTGCCACCCTGACCTCCGGCAAGATACTTTCACCTCATTGCAGTTAGGAAACAAAATGACTCCTGCTGCGCTGCTGCTGAATGAAATATGGAAACTGAAATTTGGGGAAAAACCTTTTTTTTTTTTTTTTTTTCCCTTATGCAGATGATACTCAAATGCGCATACTTGTTATGCTGGTTGACATTAGCAAAGTAGTTGAAAGTTAAGCATTTTAGATACTTAAAGTTTCTGAGGTTTTAACAAAAAGGAGGTTTTTTGTCAGAAAAACCTCGAGTACAAATATTCGAGTATTTGTATTCGAATACCTGGGAAAACGTTTTACTACCTTGGATTTCACTATTGCTTTCGCTGATTGATGCACATAGAGCAAGTTTCTGGAACCTCCATCTTTCAGTTGTGCAACATCGCCACTTAGGGAACACTATATCTCAGAATAATGTAGAAAAACTAGTTTGTGGCTTTGTTACATCTGGGTAAGGCTTATTCCCATGTCTTAATGTTGTCTTTGTGCTTATGCTTATACCAATCTCTTGGCACTTAACTAGACATACAAAATGTCATAGTTGAAACATTTGTCACTGAACAGAGATGCTCCCTGAAGAAGAATGTATATTAATTATTAGTAAATTTCTAATAGGTGAAGTGTTAAGTCACTAAGCTCCAAATGTGTGCTGTAACTAATTATTGAACTTACAACAAATGGCAGCACTTATTGTTTTGGAAGCGGAATAGATCAAATGAGACATTACGGCATTTTTTTTTAAAAGTTTTGTTGTCATGACAGTCAATTATTTGCCTAATAAATCACAAGGATGTTTTCTTGTTTTCCCAATCTTTTTTATTGTTAGAAAATATTGCAAACGCAATGATGTGCACACTAAGTAAATCTAAAAGTCGCAACAGAGAATCAACTATGATTTCCCACAATGTTTTACGTTTTATCAGAATATTAAGGCATACAAAACGTAATATTTTAGAAAACCAACTACTAGACTTTAGATCATTTTTGGGCCAACAAAAATATTTTTAATAGATAAAATGCCAACATGTCTTTTTATGTAAAGGCAGATTCATAGCCACTCTTAAGGATAATCAAAATGCAACAAAACAAACTTCATATTTTGCAGAGTTTTAATCCCAGATGTTTCTAGACCTGCAAGCTAAACCAGAAACTTGAATGTGCATAGACAATTTTCCTCAGGACTTTAGAAAAAGGGTAGCAGGAGACTTTCTCACAATTTGAAAAGGGGTAAATGGTAAATCTTTTCTGCAGGGGTTTCATAATAGAATGTTTAAAACCTTAGAGCAGCCAACGAAACTATCAACATTAGCAAGAAGAGAAGGATTGAAGGTAGCAAAGACCTTTTTCAGACACCTGATCCTGAGGAATTATTACTGGAAACTGCTTCAAAAAGGAAATACGGCGAGACTCAAAATCAAGAAAGCTAAAAAGCAGATTCCACTTTCCTTTGAATCTTACAGATGCCATGCTTTCCAATGTTCAAACGTTTTTCTACAGTTTCTAAAAAACAGAATGAATGTGAGTTTTACTCATTTTGATTTTGTTTTCAGTTTGTTTGTTTTTTTCTACAGTAGATATTTCTGTCCTGCTGCTTTTGTGTTTGTTTGCAACCCCTTCCTGTCCTCCCGACTTCGGGCAGACAGCCGCCCTTCCTGAGTCTGGTTCTGCTGGAGGTCCCGTCTTTGCAACAGGAAATTGTTCTTTTGGTTGTCTACTGTGGCTTAGGGTGGGGGAGAAATTTGGTTGTTGGACAGTTTTATTTGTTTAATTACATAAAAATGGATTGAAAAGAAATGCATTGAAAGTGCACATTTTATGTTATTTGATTTATATAAAAAAAAAATAGAGACCATGAAAGATGATTTCCAGTACAAAAAATCATCTTTGAAAAAATTTACACATTGTTCAACTAATAGTTTAATATTATTTTTTGGTTTAGTTTTATCTTTGGTAGAAGTCTCCAAGTGTGCAACATCTTGACTTGGCGATATTGCCCCACCTCAACTTGCATGCGTTTTATGATGCTCTTAAAAGGGCAGTAATATCTATTTTCCAGCCACATAGTTCCATTTTATAGCACAAACTTGAGAGAAATTTAACTTTGCAATTTAACAGCTTGAAATTGGGTCTCTGTCTCTTTGAGAGACCACTGACTGACACGCCCCCTTCAACACATCTTCACAGCTTTTCCCCTTTAACATTCTTACCAGCATTGAAGTAGTTATTGGATGAATAGAAGATATTCCACAATAAGGGTGGAAAAAGTTTCTAATTGATTTATCAAGACTTTCATATTTTATCAGATGCAATGTTTAAAAACCAGCTCCCATGTACTAATGAAACCTTTCAAAATGGATGCATAAGACTTTTTATGCACATATTTGATTTGATAGTGAAATAGACTTTTAATTCAATCATTTTGGTTTAATCCAGAATGAGGTGGGCCGCATTTAGTTTAGTTTGATATTTCCATAATGTGACCAAAATGAGAGCATAGTAATAGACGAGAAACCACATATTTCATGTAAGATAAATGAATGTCTCCCTTTATGTTGTATAATTTGACGAAAGTCAATTTGTCCTGATCACAGACTGTAAAGATTTCTTCAAAAAAATAAAGTATTTTTACTTGAACCTTACAATCAACCCTACTGTAACACTACCAGTTAAAGAGCTTGATAAAGGCTTTGAATGAATGAATAACTGGCCTCATGATCAAGATTTGCAGTCTCACATACTGTGATTATTCCTTCAGCTCTATCTTTAGACTTGAGCAGTAAGCACTCATTGAGCCCTATTTAGTGTTGCGACAACATGTTGACCTCATTCTGACATGAGTCTCAATGGTATATTTGGCTTGTATGCTTGGTCTACGTTTTGACCGCAGTTTGAACAAGCGATTTTTGTCTTTGTGCTTGAACAATCATAGTTTGCAAGAACCACAAGCAAACAATCAAAACTAAAGAAAGCACAAATCAGCTTGGTTTTATTCCAGCACCTCTCCCTTTTCAACTTTGCCATTGCAATTTTTACATGCAGCTGCACTTATAAAATCATTTAATTCTCTCTACAAAATTGAGAAACTAGTAGCTGTTTACAACAAATAAATCAAAGTAAAATAATTACTCAACTCGACTTTTCCATATTGAACAGAAAATGTAATTTTAAATGACTACTGGAGTCTCAAAATAATTCAACTCCCTTTAAAAGAGCATGTTTAGCTCTTAGAGCATCCTCTTGCTGTTGACCTGATGCAAAAATTGATCTGAGGAATTTTTGCTTTCTACTCCAGGGAAAATGACAACCAGTTCAAAAATATTTCTGGATTTTGTGCAATGCAGCAGCCCGTCTTAAATCACACCAGGGACTTTTAAGAGTTTGAGTCAGGTAACTGGGGTGGCCACTTCAGTATCCTTTTCCCTGGCTTTACTGATATTTCATTGAATGCATCTTGCACTCAATACACTGCAGATTCCCAGTGCCAGAGGAAGCAAGGCTTTCCCAGAGGATTACTGAGCCACTACTATGCTTCCCGTCAGATACTACTGATCAATAGGCTGGAGAAGTTCCTGTTGTAATTCATTGCTCCAGAGAACAGAAACCCAAAACCTCATTGGCTCTTTTCTTTAGTAATGAGTTTCCATCTAAATATGTTCAGGCATGAAGACCCCCAGGGCTCAATAATACTACTAGAGCTGAAACCTTAGTGACCTCTGCGACCAAGTCTTCCTGCAGATAGTTTTGGCTAACTGTCCTCAGGACTCTGGTTGCAGTCCTACTTCCTTTAATTTTAATCTTGCTAGCTTTTGCTTCCAACTGTGTCTATAGGAGTATTCAGGGCTTTAGCTTTTCTTTTCAATATCATTTTCTTCAAAAAAAAAAAAAAAATCGTACTAAAAATAAGCATTGTCACTCTAATTGACTTTAATTGGAAGCTTCCAACACACTGTCGAATTTGCAGCTCAATCCATTTGCAGTGGAATGAGCTGTCCAGGAACAACCGTACATCACACTTCCTCCTCCATGCTTCACAGTTGGTATATTTTTTTTCTCTGGTGAATTTGGATCTGGTCATTGTGTTTTTCTTGCATAACAAAGGTTTCTCTCTGGCAAGCTGCATGTGGAAAATTAAAGCAGAAACGGACCTGCAACATGACAATGACACAAAACTCATCAGTGGCAGGCTGTTTAAAGTAACACCTTGATTCCATGTTAAGTGGAGCAACCTTTTCTGAGATCAGGGTCCCAGAGACCTGTGTTGCAGTAACGTCTCACTGACGTTACCTCAACAAAATAGGGTAACACTAGCTTGTAGATGTTGCTTTCTACGTTTTTTTCTCAGGTAGAATTCACATTTATGTTGTCTAATGTAAATTAGACCTTGATTTTCCACTTTGAAAATCAAGTTGACGTGTGTAGAGTCGGTTCAACAATTCATTCAAAAGGTAGGCGTTGAAGACGTTTCCAGAACACAAAATATTTTTTAAAAATGACAACAGTTTCTGGCAGGGCCCACTTTATCTCTTGGCGTAAGCACGCCATGCCCTGCAATGACTTTCCGTTTACCATAAAAAAAATCATTTAAATGCTTCTCCTTCATTCAGGCAAGCATGTAATGGAACAAATGTAGCGTCATCTGTCTGTGAAACCAGTCTTTGAAGGCTGCCAGCATGACGGGACTGGTTCCAGTCAGAGGGGAGGAACAAACTGAAAGCAATGTGAGCCTGGAGACATTTATACTGTTGTTTTTCCAAGGAATCCCCAATTGGAATTTAATTAGGACTATGGATGGAATTCATGAAAGGATTTAACCTAAACATAACCACAAACTGAAAAATAAAAATCATTGGAATTGAATGAAAATAAAAACATGGAGAACAGAAATTGAAAGGAGACAGAATTTTGGTTGGTGATTGAGGTTTGAAGTCTTTGTGCTCAACATGGGAAAATCCTGTTGTGCAATTGTCACTTCTCGCAAAAAACTTTATTCTCCCACTTTTTCACTACTCTGGGAGCTCCTTTGTGTCGACGTGCAGTTTCCACAGCGAATGTGTCATCACTCAATGCGTGTCTACATTTGTTGGTTTCTGTATGCACAAATGTTTATGGGATTGGGCTGTCATGTCAAAGATGAATCAGTTTGGAAACATTTTCTGTCTCTTGAGTTTCATTTCTGCTGAAAAGCTTGGATAAAATTAATTACTTAGCATGATACTTTCAAGTTTTTCCTTTTTAAAATCTTTCCTATGATCTTAAAAAGGTGAGGGTGTCAAGATTTCTTGAGGTTTTAGTTCTTTTTTGCATTTGCACTTTTGTTTTAAGATTTGTTTAGATTTGCTGAGCAATTACTGATTTTTATACAAGCATATATTTATATGGAGCAGTTCAGAGATATTTATGTAAAGTCAATTTATATACAGATTAATTACACACAAACTGATATTTTCATGCTGTTTCCATTAATTAGGCTGATTTCCCACAGTTGATGAAAACATCAAAATTAAGATAAGACCAAGGCACACATTCTTGCACAGAAATGTGGGCCTGATGAAAAGTGCATTTAAAACCTTTTTTAGGGTTATTTTCAAAACGGAACTTTAAATCTGACATGCAAGCCTCATCTTCATTTCATCATACTAAATGTGACTGAACTGAAATCAGAATCTTTTGTTTGTTCCTCATTACCAAACAGTTCAAGCTCAGACTGGATGGAGAACATCAGTTGATATGAATACATAAAAGTTTGAGGCTACAACAGGACAAAACATTGAAAGGCTTGAGGAATATGCTTTATACAGACCCAGAAAACCTGTGGTTTAGAACAAAAGGACATTTCTGAACACATGGTACAAGGTTTCTTGCTACTTTTGCAGACTAAATGGAAAAAAAACATTTGCCTGGTAAAGCACCAATAAAGGTTCACAGCTCTCCTCTGGGAGGGTGAAATATTACTACATTTTATGTGTAGTAGGTTTTCCTCCCCTCTATTGTATATGAGTGTGTGGCTCCAAATCTCCTGTTAGATGAGGTTAAATAAGTCATCTTTTTCTGAGAATTTGCATTCATTTCTGTGGAATTTTATTTTTCAAAAATGGAATCCAACCAAATGCTTTATTTTTTTGCTCCTTGAATGAAATATTGAGACTTCAAGAACACCCCAGCTAAGGTCAGACTAATCTATTTTGCCCCCCAAAAATTAGTAACCCCCATGATTTTTTGATAATGGAGAAGTCCGTATTTATTTAATGTTTCCAGTATATCTACTCTGTGCATTTCTGCAATTCAAAGTAGAGAAGAGCGCTCACTATGCTTCTCCTGTCGTGTTTTTTCTGTTGCACAAGAGCTTCTGGAATAGACTGAAGCCCGTGCTGCTGTCCTCCTGCATGTGTATGTGCATGTGAATAACCTTGACAGAGCAATGCTAGGCTTCACTTAGTGCCTGCAAGCACAGTGCTATCTTTAGATTTTGTTGTAGCTGTTACCACTGGCCTCCTCCTACTCTTCCTCCTATTTCTCCTCCACAGCCTACTCACTGTTGGCTGCACATGCAACATGCACTCTTATGCATGCTTGCACACTACCATCAAACTCATGCACACTCAACTCACAAAATTTGCACGGAGCCTGTGGCTGTTACTGGGTAGATTAAAGAAAAGCAACCTAGTTCTGGGATATAAAAAAAAAAAGAAAACATGAAAGTGATGTTTATTTTTGAGTGTGGAAGGAAAGAGCGACTCCTGCTCCCTGAGCGGCCCTGATTTCTGCCCAGAGGCAAGTTATGAGCATCGAGATTCACAAGATTCTCCCTCTTACTCCTGCTGGCCTGAAAAGTGCAAAACCCAGGCAGCAGAGATCTAAAATCAAATCTGAATAAATGAATTGTAATTATTACTCACTTAGAGTGTAACACTTTAGCAAATCATTTTCTGACAGTCTATTTTTATTGCACATTATGCATATGGGCTATTCTCTCTTATGATGTGAAGCGGAAATAATGCGGCATGACTCTTGATGTTCTTATCAGCTAGTGGCTTGAATTCTGAGGGTTCATCAATAGTTTATAAGCACTCTGCACAGCTTCTCTGATTCGTCAGCTAAATATCTGACTATGCCGCCTTATGGTTTTTTTATTTGGGGGGTTTCAGATCACAGATCTTTGGGTATGTTGAGATCAAAAGCAGGCATCATCTTCAGGTGAAGTGATTAAAAGAATCAAATCAGATGAGTTTGTCCTGATGAACCAGTTCCCACAAAGCTTTAGTGTCTGTAAACAAGTAAAGATGGTGGTTTCTTTCCATGACTCGGAATGAACTCAGAAACTCCAAATATTTTTTTCTCAGGTTTTTATTTATTTATTTATTTTTTAAATCAGGCTTCCAGGTAAATCATCCATGTTGTTCTGCAGACTCAAGCTAACAGGAAGTAAAACTCCAATTTCAGGCTCATTAAGGGACGGTTACGGAAAACAACTGAAATGTGGGGAAAGTCATGCAATACTGAGTAATAGCCCTGAAACATACCCACAGAGAATGGCAACTCTTTGATTCCCGCGTTGGATTTTCTTGAGAGCAGGTATTTCAAACCGATTCATGATCAGGGTTACAATGTGAGCAAAAGGGAAAAAAAATTGGAATGCAGTAAAATGGAGCTATAACTCGTGGATTCAGCCAAAAGTGTAAGGTCACATACAATATGTACAGTTCTCTAGAAAAGTATTTACCTCTTGACAGATTTTTTTGTTTTGTTTTTGTTTTTTTTCCCCTTTGTTTTGCTTTTTGGTCATCATTAAAAGTTTTAATATAAGATAAGAAAACTTGAGCAAATAGGGGGACTTTTTGTTGTTTTTGGATTGTTTTTTTTAAATTTTTTTTAACCATAATTTAATCTATTAATGGGAAAAAGCTGTCCAAACCATTCTGAAGGTTTTGTGAAAGACTAATTGTTCACTAAAGTTTAGCGGTTGTGCAAAAACTTCCACCAATCACTGTGAAGGAATTTTGCTAGATTCTTCTTTGCAGAATAGTTTTATTGGCCAACTTGAGGGGATTTCAAACATGAACAACCTGTCATAGTCAAAACCTAAACTTAAATCAGAATGACAGTCATTTAAAAATATTTTCTTCTTAGAATTATTTCCAGATGGACATGTTCAAAATCAGTTTGCGCTTAAGCCAGTTAGTCAGTGAAAATAAAGGTTTCCATCAGGGTCTTAAAATAGAACATACCAGTAAGCGAGCATGGTGCATGGTTTGTGAATGTTGTGTTGCCTTAATGACAGTTTAACTGTCTCTCAGTAGTTAAAGCTATGTTCTGCAATATTTCAACAATTGTGTGCGGAAACTGTAAAAAAGGGCAGAAGTCCCCAGATTACAGGAGAACAGCTTAAAAAGAAGAAAAGCATAAAACGAAAGTCTAAATTTAAGATTGAATTCCAATCCTACTGAAGATTTAAAACGGGCAGTAATAAGTTTTGTGCGTTTCTTTTCTGTATGTGAAACAGCTGGATGACTTATTTTTGATAGGAAAAACTGGAAGATACAGACTTTAACATTTGAGTTGTTCACAGCCCTCTTGTGCAAATCATCACACTGAACATGTACTTGTAATCAGGTGAACAAGTACATCCTTCCTCCCACAATCTGAAAATTACCTTTTCGTGCATTTTAATCCCTATTCAATCATGTAAGTGTGAGATTGTCTGATAATAGTCATTTTACACCGCAGCGTGGGAGCTATTGGTGTCTATGTGCAGCTGCCTCTGTGCCTCCTTCCTCTTTTTGTTTTCTCTTTCCTGCACAGCAGAGCCTGAAACTGTCAGGTGTGCTTATGCGGCTCAACACTTTGGGTTACAATATTTTCTTAGTCGTTCAGCTTCTGGGCCATTCTGCACTTCAGCTGACACAGATCTGAAAATATTGCTTTTGCTCTGCATTCGCCCCCCCCCCTCCAGCCTTCCAGCAAAAGAACAGACAATTTTTCTTTACCACATGCGAATGCCTGAGAAATAATTCTGTTTATTCCACATCTTGGATATCCAGTGGATTTTCCTGCCAAGCTCCCAGTGGTTTTTCTTGCAGCTGTTATGTTTTGAAACCCAGCATGTGTGCTGGGGCTGCACAGCTGGTGAATAATGAATGGAATTGCTAAATGTGGTCCCTTCTGCCTTAAATTCATCAGAGTAAAATCAAGAGACACGCTTCAGTTTCAGAACCTCTGAATTCCCCTCAAATTGCACCGCGCCCCTGACAGAATGAGAGACTGTTCAGCTACTTGGAGGCTTTTCTTTTCTCTAATCCTGTTTGATAAGTTCCTAATGAAAGACATCCACTGGAAGCCCTTTAGGTCAGCATAGCTACAGACCATTGCTTGCAACATGCAGGGTGATTTAAATGTGCATCCCAGGAGATACAGCAAAATGCAGTTATGCACTGGTTTTCCATTTTCTTTTCCTCTTTCTTGCCTCCTATTATAGTAATGGAGACAAGGATTTCTCAGGTAATTTACAAAGGAGGTGGCGTCTCTTTCTTCTCTTAATCAAAATGGTTTCATTGTTAAAATAAAAAAGCAGGAAACTAAATTGAGGAAGAAAGAAATGGTTACCTGCTTATTTCAGTGTCTAAGAAAAATAAAATCTGGAAGGAACTGGAAAAATAACATAAGACTCCTCCTAAACTGACCAGGTCTGTTTGGGACTGATGAGCTTTCAGGACTTTAAGGATAACATTTTTGGCCTTACTTGCATAAACTGGCTTGTCATCAAAAGGTTCAGTAATTCAGTTAAAAAGGTCAGACTTTCAGTTTATATAGGTTAACTGCCCTCAGAGTAAAATGCTTTAACATTTCTATCTGCTAACTATCTGCTAATTTTGATGACTAAAGTTTACAGCAAATGAAAACCCAAAGTCAGGTTTCTTAGAAAACTGGAATACTACGGAAGACCAATTAGATTTTAGACTTTGTAATGTATAGTTTTCACTTCTTGAATCAGATTACAGGAATACATTTTGCATAAACATTCAGACAGTCCAGTTTATTGAAATTTTGTATGTGTGCTACACATCTGCTGCTTGCAGAAATGGTGGGTTCCCATGAATACAAAGAGCTCTGTGCTCTTTAGTGGTTTGAGAAGCATAACCCATAATCACAATGTTCTTGGTTTCATTCCAGTTGAGCTCTGCACTTTATTCTTTTATCCTCTTTCAAATTCAAGCAATGTGACTGAAAATAAAATCACTTGTGCTTCTCTGTTTAATTGAGACACAGACAGTAAATCAAATCTGTTTGCATAGCATAATTCATACATTAGGCAGTTTGAAGAAGTTTAAACATGTAGACAACGTTATAAGAATTGGATTAAAAGGTATTGCATATAAAAAAAAGTAAATTCAAAAGGCAAATGGGGGTTAGTTTACCTGACAAATAACACTGGAAAAAGAATAATGCAAGTGCTTTGTACAAACAGCTGGCCAATGCAGAAATATGTCTTTATGTATGTTTGGAAGTCTTTATTTCCCTAGTTGTAACCTGTACATATATGAACATTTATGCCAAAGGTTATCCAAAGTTTAAGTGTGGAGGTTTGTCCAAATATAAAGGGGTGGAAGTCACCCCACCACATCTTGGAGCAGCTCAAGAGTCTGCAAATGCAGTTTGGAAAACACAACAGTGGAGATGGGCCAAGATTCAATGAAGACTTGGAGAAATGTGGACAAGGGCCACAGTCCAGCAGGTCACTGGGCAGACCTCACAGTAGTCTGGTAAACCAACAGTCCTCCCACAAACTGTACCAAAAAAAGTATCCCCAGTATCCTACCGCCAACAGTCCACCTCTATCCCAGAAATCCCTGTGAAGTCAAGGTATAACCTCACTCCAAAACTAACATCTGTCCACCAACAACACCATATCAGGCCTCACCACATCTAAGGAATTCACTCCAAAACTAACATCTGTCCACCAACAACACCATATCAGGCCTCACCACATCTAAGGAATTGGTGGCCTCCACAGAGGTCCAAATGCAGCCCAGACTGCCTGTATAAAGCATTAGACAACACAAATGGTCTACCCTTGACTGTTGCATCCCCATCAACTAAAACCCCAAAAAGCCAGTGATGCCACAATGCCAGGCTACAGAAAACTACTAAGCATAGCCTCATTGGACTCAATCAGTATACTAAAGCAGGGCCACCTGAGCCATGCTCCCAAAAATCAAGCTATGAAACACCCAGGGCAGTCCCCCCAAACCACCAAAAGAGAACACCCATAAGATGACCACACCATCACATAAACAGTCTCCAAACAAGGAGCATCATAGTCCAGGACCCCACACTGGGCAAGACCAACCTCTCCAACCACCATGCATCTGTCCCTTAAGGACAATTAGAACATGCCCACGTATGTTTGGCATGTTCCAACATACATGTTTTTTGGGCAGCAAGAAGCCCAGACAGCTGCAAACAAACAGCTGCAGGCTACCAGCTGACTAAAAACAAACACAGGACATGTAATATACACAGCACAGGTCATTCTGGGTTGGAAAAGAAAATCAGCAAGAAAGTTCAATGATTTAAGGACTTCTGTGATATGTTCTACTTTCTGGATGTTGCTAAGAGTTGATTTTTTTTATTTTTTTTATTTATTTTTTTTTTTTCCCTGACACAAATTGTAATATCATTATGTTCTTATCTTTTTTTTAACCTAGACCTGTTTTGTACTTTATTTTCAGTTACCTCCATTTACTTCCAGGTTTTACATTGTGTTATTTGAGATTCATCACAGGCAAGCGTTTACAAAGAGATTTGTGGCAGTAAGCTCGTGCTACTGCTTTCTAAAACAAAGAAGGTTGTAATCCTCCTCGTTCATTTCATTCATCCTTTTTTTTTTTAGCAGCACATGTGGGTCTCCGCATGCCGGGTATTACCATCCTTGGGCTTTCCTGTCTAGACGGGATTTAAAGCTCTCTGTGACCTGGTAGTCTCATTCCACCAGTGATTCCTGGCAACATTCCCAGTTTAAGGCTACTGTAATACGATTAAATTAGCACTGCGGGACTTTGTCTACGTCACCTTTAAATGCCGGCTGACGTTACACTTCTACACCAAACTTCACACACAGAAGAAATGTGTAGAAAAAGTCTTATCATAGAGTGCCTTGTAAAAGTATTCACATCCCATCATGTTTGTGCCACAAAACTTTTACAGGCAAATTGACAGTGTGAACATGTCTATATAGAGACGGAGTATGCAAATGTTTGGTTTTAACTGTAAGACAATGGCCAATTTACAATCACCATTCAGGCTAACGTGTGTGTTTTAGGACCATCAGTAAAGCTGGGTAACTTGAGCTAAAACCTTGTAAGGCCATCTTCAAGGTGAAGGTAAGGAGCACATTTTCAGCAACAAGTCAATTCAAAGTGCTTTACCGTAAAGAGCAATCAGATTCAAGTTGAAGCTGATCTGAGTCAATGAACATATCTCCTTCCGTTCTGATATAATCAACTCTTTATCTCTCTTTAACTCTTTGTCGTTTACAGTCACGGCCAGTGAAGAACTGAAATTTCCCTCAGCTTTGTCTTTTTTGTCATCCACTTGGGGTGAGAACACTCCAACAGTAAAATCTTTACTGGATTAACATGAAACAGAAACAAAAGAAGCCCCATGATGGCTTGTTAAAGACTGCAGCATGACTGGCTTTAACAAAAGCCCCACTACGGGTGGCTCATTTGGAAGACCCAAATACCAGATCTCATTTGCATGGGTTCCTCCCCTTGCAGTGTTTCCACACTACAGTTTTCAGGTCATTTTACTGACCAAACCAACCTGTGTGTTCTTTTCCTGAGCAGCCACTACTCTATTTAGCAATAGTTTTGATTTTTACAACTTCTCTTTACCTATACTGTTCTAGCTTTTAGTTTACAATATTTATGTATTTATTTCCATGTCTGAAATTGAGCAATATGTCACAAAAATTTGAAAAAAAGGCTGAGCAGATGTTGAACATCAAAGTCGGTGCATAATGTTCACTTAAAAGTGAGCCCATGCAGTCTCAATGTAATTCACCACAATGAATTGCAGTTTTTGTGGAGGAAAAAAACAATCTCCCAAACAACTCTGCGATGGTGCCTTTACAAAAAAACATCTTGCCTCTTATGTTTGTTGGTGTTCCTGTTTTAATAGGTGTGACTCAGATTGGTGAATTTGAAAAATACCGGTACTAATGGTACTTCAAAAAAATGTATGTTAGACAGCTTTAATTGCAAACCTAAACACGGCAAACAATAAAAAAACAAAATTAGACTGAAAGCTTGGAGAAAATGTATCATAGTTATTCTGACTATGATCCTACAAGCGAATAATGACCTTCAGCACATATGTTAAATCTGCTTTTCAACATCAAAAAGATTCTTACGTGAGACTGAATTCTGCAAATATTTAAAAGATCTTAAAGCACATTGATTAAAAAACAATTTTTTATTATTTTTTTTTTCCTTCTTTCCCAGAGGTTCATAGAGCTAATATAAACAGAAACGCATATCAAGTAGAGCACTGCAATCACAAGCAGGGAAAAGCAAACTCCTTCAACACAAATAGTGAATGCTTCGCCACGAGCTCTGCAGCTCACGTGCGCTTCCAGTCCCATGTGATCCTTCGCTCTCTACATTCAAGATTTAACAAAACCCCACAATGCTCCTCCTGCTGCATTCACAGGAGAGCCACGGAGCAGGGGTCCTCCATCAGACGGAGGTCTGATTTTGATTTTCCAAGCAGGGGGGTGTCAACAAAAGCCTGGTGGAGAAAAGTTCTGATCTTCCTAAAAGATGTTTGGGAGCTGGAAAAAAAAAAAAAAAAATGAAAGCGAGAAAATCAAGCCGTGTATGAATGGGTGGAGCAGGATGAACAATGAACATTTCTAAATATGGCTCATTGTTCGTCCAATTGACTTTTTAGAAGGTTTTGAGCTTTTGGAACCAAAACATTTGTACTGACTGCTTACAATCTAACAGCTGCTACTGCTCATTGTTTCTCCTGCCCCAAGTCACAGTTAAGAACTGATACAAGTAAATCTGAAACAGTAACATACTAAATCATTTTGACACAACTCAAGTCACATACTTTCAGCGTCAACACTTTCACAGATGCACCCGCTGTCACAAGTAAACAGCTCTGATCACCTCTCAGCATGTTTGCTACTAGTCGGCCCGGGGTGCGGCTTACCGAGGCCTGCCTGCTTCTAAGCAGCAACAGGATTACAGCGTGCTGGTGGCCAACAGGTACAGTTCCTGTACGCTCCAATCAGCTGACCTGCTCCACATAGGTTTCTCTCATTTGTTGAGTTAAGTGTGGGATAAGGGGGAGACCGCAGGTGGTACCCTGGGAGACAGGAATGGCGGCCTTTGACTTTTAAAATGTGTAAACAGAAAAACAAGTGTGTGCTTAATCGTTCTAAGGGTAAACCAGGAGTGGGATGACACAATTTCTATTTCTGTTTCATACTGAGATTAAATTAGACACGTGGTGGAGATGATGTACTAAGGTGACTACTGAAGGCAAATGGCTGTGCTAAATTTAATTTAGAGGTGTCAGAATTAAGGGAGTTAATTACCGATGCATGCCAAACATTTCAGACTTGTCAGTTAATCACAAATGGAAACTGAAAAGAGTCTGTTTTTCCTTCCATGTCCCACTTCTGGTCAACTTTTAGTTTACCCCATAAAATTCCAACAAAATACACTGATAAGACAAAATGTGTTCTCCATATGCTGTTGAAATGCTAAACATAGCTTTAATTGAAACACTATTGAGACCATAAAATGTGGGTCTAATAAAAATATTTGGCCATGTATAAATCTAAATGGGATCAAATTTTGAGTCAGATTGTTTCCTCATCTCCTCAGTGAGCAATAAAATGTTCCTAGGCTCTTAATCTAAAATTGAAATAGTTGCTTTAAGGCCAAAAATAATAAAAACAAACGAGTTATTTTTTAAACTGAAAATTAAACTGATTGAGATGCTTAGAAAATTACGATAAAGAGAAAACCTTTCACGTAAGGTTTACATCTCACATTCACAACAAAAGCAGAAGCCCACCCCACTGTCAAGCTGAGAAATACAGCCTTGATGTTATTTCTCTCCTTGTTTATAGCTCCAAGCGTAAGAGAATTGAAGCCTCGGCTTCCTTTGCAATCTATTCAATCCTGCAGGCTCAAGTCTGAAATAAGGCCAAGTGACAGCTTTAAAACCTTTCAATAAAAGGGTGAAGCAACTAATCTCGCCCCCCTACAAGCACTGTTCCTTGTGGACCCTCACAAGACCTTCACTTTCTCCTACAAATGACCAAATCTTCTCTGTACCTAATAACCTCCCCTAAACCCACAGCAGTTCCTGCTTTTGGAGGTCGAGAAAATTGGCGTGTTTAAATTGTAGATGTATCTTATGATTGTTGACACCAATAATGCTAAAAACAGATCAATGGTCAGTGGCCGAGCAAACCAAACCAGAAAAAAATAAACTCTCACAAAGCTGAAAGAGGCCAACTACTGGCAGATAGATTCCGATAAAAGGAAAAAAAAAAAACAGAAACAAGCAAAGAAGTGGAGTAGACGATATGAGAGGGTAATCTCAGGTTTTCAGTATTGATTCAAGCCTTATCTCCCTGCCCCCTCAGTAACCTCAGCTGGATTGGACACCCAGCCACAAAAAAGCAATATGACCCCCCACTGCTGCCCTCTTAGGTCACCGTTTAGTGACTGCTGACTTCTGGTTGCCTTGGAGACAGAAAATTACATGTGAGACCTGGGTGGTCATGTGGATGGAGGTTGGGTCTGTGCTGAATTCCCAGGTTGCAGTTTCATTATAAGGACAATAAAGACAGTGCTGTTAAGCATTGTTGCTCTGCTTAATAATGTTATGACCAGTTGGGATTTGATCTCCACGACTGCTGGGTTGAAATCTGCTGTAAAGTTTGGGTGTTTCTATTTAGTATTGCCACCATGATAACGTGTTAAAACGTAATTGCCCCGAACACTAATAGCTAGTTTTCCCACCCTTTACGGCAACAACTGCCATCAAGCGTTTGAATAACTGTTTTACATCATTGTGATGATCCCTTGTCTCTTTCCCTCCTTTTTATTTGACTCATTGTTTGAGATGGATACCACAACAAGTGCATAAAAATGTTGAGTAATCCAACTACCACCACAATTTAGACATTTTGGCAAACATCTTGAAAGTCGGTGGGTGATTTAACTGATTTTTTTGTTTCATTTCAACTTACATGTACAATTTTAACTTAACAAGCTGAAGTTACAGTTGTGTCTCGGAAATTAAATTTTTCGTTGCAAATGGGCAAACCATTGGAGTTCTCTACTTGTGATATTAGCATTAGCATTGTTATCCAATCTGTGAGTTGATAATGTATCTGACTTTCCATTTCGCATTCAAACAATTATGGACATTCATGCGAACTGTTAGAACTGACTGAAATTTCCACATCTTACATGTGTGGCACCCACATTGGATATTAACTTTACGTCTGCTCTAAGACCTCTTCTACCCTGTCCACAGTTCTTCAGGGTACATTCTAGTTATGTATCTAACCTGGAAACCTAAAAAAAATAATAAAATAAAATTAAAAACATATGAGGCCACAAAGGGTTTAATTTATAAAACCATCTTTTTCAATTTATGGATGAAATTTTAAAAGTTTATTGCTTATCTCATGCATAGGGAGACTTCTTTTTTATTTTTTTTATTTTTTTGTCGAAACAACAGCCATGCCGTTTATGTGTATCATCTGGGTTGGATCAAACCTTTGAATCTCAGTAGCTTTTCTCAACTTCTGTCTTAAGCATTTGCATGTCTGCGACGTCTACAACCTAGAAAAAGAAGAAAGTCTGCACAGCATGTATCAGAAACATTCAAAGAATGTAAAGTAGGAATGAGCCATGTGGCTCTCCTGATTTGTTCCACTGCTCGCCAAGATACTGCAAAACACAAAACAACGCCTTGATTCTGGACAGATACTCACAATTGTAGAATAAGTGGGTGTTTAGCTTCATCTGACTGATACCGCTGAATGTCCACAGCATGTTTCAGCTGTTGGAAGAGGCATATCTTAATGCAAATTTATTCCGGTACCAGCTGCTGTGTCAAGATGATTCTGCAAAAGACACCCTTGAAACTTCTAATGAGCTCACTGCTGCGAATAAAGAAGACAAGGAGGTCACAGAAGTTAAAATATGTGCCTGCTTTTCTGGGTATCTCCAAGTGTTGTGTGTCGCTGCGGTCACGTGTGAGCAAGTGGCTCGACTTCCTAGATGCCTGGCTGGAGGCATGCTGCTGGATAACAAGCTGTTATGGCATCATTGTCAGGTGAAAATAAACTGCAGCACCCACACATACACCCCCCAACACACACACACACACACACGCCCACACACATTTTGGTCTAAAATGTCCAACCTTTTATTTTCTACAACTAGACATCCCATCTCTGAATGCAGTTCCAGACCTGCTATAAATACCAGTGTTTTTGTGTGACATCAAATGAGAAATGTGGCATTCAGAAACCCATTAGTGCACAGGAGAGTAAAGCAAGCAGTAAGGGTTACTGTTCTGTGTTTTTTCCTCATGAAAAGTAATTTTTATAACACTCACGTCCCCTTTAAAAGTCCAACTCTGTGAATCTCTGAAGCTGTTGATAAGTTTTGCTCCTGGTATTCTGAACCAGCGTGGACGGACCACCATCAAGCCGAGGTGACGGCCCCAGGCAGCAGCTACCAGCATGCAGCCCTTTCATCTTCACTCATCTGGTTTCACTCCCGTTCACACCTTGATTCATGTTATTCCAACATTTCTCTAGTTGACAACTTACTGGATAGGTCTTTTCGGCCTGTATACTTCTACACAGTCTCAAAATTCCTAATATGCATTTTACCTTGGCTGGTTTATAACCCTCTGCAGCTCTAATCAGGGACTTCACCATTGAAAAATGTGGCTCATTTTCCCAAAGAAACTCCACTTTAAATCCTCTGAAACCATAAGCTTGAATTTCTTTCCACATTTTGTGATATAACAACCATGGACATCAATGTTTTGGACTGGAATTTTATGAGCTAGGCAAACACAATATAATGTGTAATTGTGAAGTGGAAGGAAGGTGATAGCATCCTACAAGTGCCAACAAAAATCCAATTGATATGGTTGGCACTGCTGAGGCGGGGCTTGAAAACTGAGGGTCATAGATGCTCGACGTGCAATCTAACTTTTAACAGAGAAGGTCTGTAGGGAGGCTCAACGCAAAAGCATTTCACACTTTTAAGATATTTATTTGTATATTTTTTCAAATTTACTACAGTAAGACATTGGGTCTTGCACTGGGCCTTTTACAGGTTTGAGTAACACTACTTTGAAATAGCTAGCCTGATACTTTAACACCCAGTACTTTTTAAACCATAAACCCCTGTCGTTAGAAGTAAAAAAAGAAAAAAAAAGAAAAGCATCTTTAACAACCAAAATGTGAACTGTTGTTAATTTATTTACTCAGAATAACCTACTTTCTTTAAATGCAAAAAACAGCCCTGGGTGGCGCATATTAACATGACAATAAAAGCAAAAAACAGCAACAGATTTGGACCACTAATTGTTGCAGTTTCACTATCAGCAGTGAGCAGACAACAGGAGGTGGGAATCAAACTAAACGGATTGTTTCGTCTCCAGTGGGGGAAGGGAAGGGCGCAGTTGTCCCTGTGACGGCCTTGTTTACTGCACCACAAATAGTAAAAACGTCCATAACTCAGGGCTTTAAAGGCTAAATGGTCATTGGGAGCACATTTTGTGAATAGTGAAAGAACAGCATGTATTTCTTGTTGGCTGCAGTTTCGTAGAGACTCCTTCAGATCAAGTTAAGCCCGGAGGGAAATATCCATTTCATTAGTTTCTTTGTGCTCTGCTGCAATCACAGTAACCTTACACGCGCCCTCTATAGCAGAAGAATTGACTTACTTGAAGAGCTTTTGAAAAATAATCTTGCTTGTGCAGGTTTTTGGTTTTCAATAAAACATTTATGGTCACCTAAAAACAAAATGGTGACAATGCATTGTTCATACGGCTCTTAAGATTTATTCAGTCTCCAAATTTACAAAAATGTACAGTTTTTATAAACACTTGAATCAAAGCAGCTGAAACTTAACATCTGCATGTGCTGATGACAGGAATGTGCTTTCTTTAGGTGAATTATTAATACTGTGAAACCACAAAACACTGCTTCATGTCGCATTATTAGGGAACATCTGCCTTCTGTCCAGCACGCACACTGAAGCACTGAATAAATATTTCAGAGAGGATAAAAACAGCCTTTCTGTGAAAGCAGTGATGGTTTTCTTCACCAGAATCCTGCCATATAAATGTGTTGTTTCTTGTTGGAAATCGTCTTTAAATCTGGCATAAACAAGCACTTAGTGATGACTAACTTCTGTCAATGTCAAATCATTAAGCTCGGCTTTCAGCGACTGCACCACTAAGAAAGTCAATACTGCTTCGGTGTTATGAGCAAGTCCATTTCTGCTGACCCCTGAAAGGCAGTTTGTAAATGGTCTTACTCTATTGGCACAAGTCGCTCTCCTTCGGAAAAATAAGGGGCTCATTAAGCCCGGAAGTGTCCCGACACTGAGAGCATCTCCGCGGGGGTTATGTCGGCAATCCCTGAGGAGAGAGTTTATCTCTTCCTGTTTCGACTGTGTTTCACCGTCTTCTTCCGCTTCAGGATCATCTCGTAGAGTTTTTCCAAGCCCGTCTGCAGTCCCTGGCCGTCCACAGCGCTGCAGCCCTGCACTTGGTACAGCGTGTAGATGCCGAGTTCGTGCACGGCCAGCAGCTTCTCCACCTCGCCGACGGACAAGGCCTCCTCCAGGTCCTGTTTGTTGGCCAGGATCAGCACCGGCACCCCCTGGTTCTCGGAGGTGCGGGTGATCTTATGGAGTTCCACCTTAGCCTCCTCCAGACGCTCCAGCTCGGTGGAGTCCACGACAAACACTATTCCATCCGTTCGACGGGTGTAGGACTTCCAGAGGGGCCGGAGTTTCTCCTGGCCACCCACGTCCCACACCTGGAAGTTTGTGGCCCGGGATGCCCCCACTGCCACCTTGATCTTCTCTGTGTTGAAACCCTTGGTGGGGATGGTTTTCACAAATTCCTTCAGTTTGAGCCTGTAGAGCAGGGAGGTCTTCCCAGCCGAATCCAGACCGATCACCACCACATGAAGACACTGGAAGCTTGGCAGGAACGACGTGTTGGGGGCAATATCAGTCAGCTGGTTCCCCATGATTCGGACCAAGAATTTGCACCCACTGAGGAGAGGTGGCAGATTCCTGATTTAATCCCTTCTCACTTGCAGGTCCTCACAGGCAGACGGGACTGGTTGAAGACCAGAGACCTTATCAAAGCAAAGAGAGAGAGAGAAAGCTTGGTTAACATTTAATGAGAAGATAAATTCAGCTTGTTTGAAATGCGAGGAGTATTTCAATGTCAAACAGTCGACAAAAGCAGGAAAGTTAGGAATTCAAGATCTGACGTAGCTTTATCAGATCATTCTGTCATTCCACTAGAAAACAAAGTGTTCAAGGTTTACTGTGACCGTTAAAAGCTTCCATGTCTATTTGTATCACATTACAATAAACTTTTTTTCTTTTTTCTTTTAGATTTTATTTAATAGACTAAAGAAAACTAATTAATAAGTGAGAAATAAAGAAAAAAAAAAAAAAAAAAAATATATATATATATATATATATATATATATATATTTCCTTTGTATATTAATATTTCTTTGTTTCAGTTGAACATTTTGTAAGCAGTCTTTGCTTCATTAAATGATTAGCAGCTGGCAGTTATCTGAAAAAAAAACCCCAAAACAAAACGAAGTACTTCCTTAATTAGCTACATTAAAAATAAATACATTTGAGCAACACTGACACAACTTAATTTACTTTAGAAAAGTGACAGTTTCTGTTGCTCATGCTAAAATATTGATTATTACAGTAAACTTTTTTTTTTTCAATGTTGCATGTTTGTTATCCCATCCCATCTGTAGATTTCCTGCAGTTGGAAAATGTTTGAAAAAGAGATTAACTTAATAAGACTGATTGGTAGTGCTCACTTAATTTCAATGCTTATTCTTATCATAAATTAAGGAACCAGCTGAGCAGTGTGCAGCAAGAGGTGGGGAAGGAGCAGGTTGACGAGAGAGTCTTAGTATTTTATTTTATTTTATTTAGTTTTCTTTCATTTGTGCAGACATTGAGGTCCTCTAAATCAATGATGCTACCAGGAATCAAAGCAGAAAGGGAGCTTGAGACATTAAGTCGGCCCAGAGTCAAAATGTACTGCAGCTATGAAAATAACTATGCAGATTGCCTCATCTAACCCATTTTATTATTTCTGTCTCAGAAGGTAAAAATAATGGGGGCTCTAAGCGCTACAACCGGAAGCGGGAGCCCTCCTTCCCCAAAGCTGAAAATTTCCCCGGCCCTCGCCGCACCAATTCACAGAAAAGCAAGAATTTCGACAAGAGACCTCCTCAAAGAGGCGGAGGACGACAGTATGGAGTCACGGGCGGAGGACGACGTGAGGAGGTTCGTATTCTCCGTCATCATCTTCTCTTTGTTGGGGGAAAAAACCAAAAAGCAGATTCTTTGAGACTAACTTTCTCACTTGCGCGTCTGCAGGTAGCAGAGACTCGCCGGGCCGAGTTTAGCCCGGCTCAATTTGCTGGACCCAAAAAAATCAGCCTGAATCACCTGCTAAATTTCACCTTCGAGCCTCGCGGAGGCAACGACGGCGTCGGAGACGGCGGCCACTCCTACTGGGGCCGCAGGAATAAGTGGGGCCACAAGAACAAGCCCTTCAACAAGGAGCTTTTCCTCCAGGCCAAGTAAGCAGACCCTGAAGTAGTCAAGTAGAGTTGAAAATTATTTTAGTTATCGATTAATTATGATTAATCAGATTAAACGTTTCAGCCCTGCAATCAAGAGGTTCGAAAACTATTGTTGAACTCGTGATGTATTTGTGTTTCAGCTGCCAGTTTGTGGTGACTGATGACCAGGACTACAAGGCTCATTTCACTGACCCAGACACTCTGGTCAACTGGGACTGTGTACAGCAAGTGGTAAGTATGGATCCACCCAGGCGTTTTGTTTACATCAAACTCATAATGTCAGCCGCTTATGTCCACAAGAGGTAAAGTGCGTAACGATGGATGTTTTCTGTGCATCGGCAGCGCATCTACAGCCATGAGATGCCGTCTTGCCCCATCTGCCTCTATCCTCCTGTGGCGGCTCGCATCACACGGTGCGGACACATCTTCTGCTGGCCGTGCATGCTCCACTACCTGTCTCTTAGCGACAAGAGCTGGTCCAAGTGCCCCATCTGCTACGAGGCTGTGCACACAGCTGACCTGAAGAGGTAAACGAGGAGAGAGAAGCTGCAGAAAGGGATGCAGTTAATGTTACTTTTGAAACAATTAAGTAGTTGTTAAATCACAGAAGTAGCTTAGCTTCCTCGCGTGTTCAGACAGGGTCAATATATAAACTGGGTTTTTGTTGTTGTTGCAGCGTGGTTGCCATGGAAACCAAGCAGTATGTGGTTGGGGATGAAATCACCATGCGTCTGATGCGGAGAGAAAAGGGGGCTCTGGTGGCTATGCCAAGCTCCCAGTGGGTGAAGGTGGAGGAGCCTGTCTGCTTTGGAGGCAAGTGGCTTTTCTTTGGGTGTTTTCACACTTGATAGTCCGGTAGACTCGGTTCAGTTGGGGATCACAGTTTGCAACATTCATTGCATTTTCAGCTGGTGTGATCTGCTTTCACACTGCTCTGTGTCAAACAGACCAAAACCCTTTGAAAAACTTGTTCATCTCCTCACCTGTGGTGGCGCTGCACCGAGAGCTACTGATGGAAACGACATAAAAACCTCATTAGAAGATATAAGGGCAACTTCCTTCTTCATTAAATGTGAACAAAAATGGAGTAGCATCAAGTTTTAGCAGTTGTAGGTTTTTATATTCGCTTTTCTGACCCGCATCAGTGCACGATTGCACATCCACTCCTTCCCAAACGAATCGGACTTAATAAATTAATAGTTTAAATTTCCTTCTTAGCGAAGTCTGGACTGAGAGAAACTTTTCTATTGTCACCAACTTCATAGCAACACTTGTGATGATTCAACAGGTTGGACTGCTTCTTATTTGTCATCAGAGAATGATGGTAACTTCTTTTTATCTTTTTCTTTGTAGATGCTTCTTTGAGTCAGTATTCCAAGCTGCTGCTGACGTCCCCACTGCAAGTCCTGAATTTGGTAACCGAGGAGAAGGGAATCCTGCAGGCTCAGCTGAGCCTGGAGGAAGAACCTGAGGGCTGCTTCATCCAGAGCGCCCTCTGTCTTTTGCAGGTAGAACCGTTTTCCTGCCCACACCGCCGAGGACTTTGTAAAAAGCTGTATTGCATGAAACAAACAGATGATGCGTTTCAAGGAGCAGCAACTAAACGATATATCCTGTTTGAATGTTCTTGATGATAGGAACAAGAGGAAACTCTGCTGAAGCATCAAGTGGCTAATGCAGAAGCCCCTGACCTGTCCTCACTGACTCTGAACGATCCTCCTTCCCCTCTGGAGGAGGTGGTGACCACTACCGTCAGCGCCAAGGTAACTCTAGAAACGCCTGTCTTGTGATAGATCAGAATATGTGCCTTGCATTTTAACATACTTTTATCTAAAGTTCTTAGTCGGGTTGCAAGTTACCGGTAAACGAGTTAATCTAAAGTCGGTCTTATCGATCAACTAATGATAAAATGAAACGAGTTTTGTCTTGTATCAACAGAAGGGCTACATTTTTCCTAATATGCGCAATTTGAAAACAATAATAATTGAATGTTATTATTTTGTATTATTTTGAATGTTATTGTTTTAAATACTAAAACAATTTTATATTTTCTCACATTTTTAAACTTTTACATTTATAAAATGTAACAAAAAGGAGCATATTTGGGTGCTGAAAAAAAAAAAAGATGAAAAGAATAAAACGTGAAACACTTAATTCCCCAATAAGCGAGAGATATTCATAGAGAAGTACTGTCTGTGGTTTCTCCAGGAACGTTAAAACTTTGCTCCATGAAGTGCACTAATTCACGACAGTCCTCAGAATCGGTTTTGTTTTGTTTTTTTCCCCCAGCAACTTTTCATGCAGAAGTTGACGCTGCTCTGTCTTGCTTGAATAAAGCGTTATACAGGAGAAACTTCAGGAGCTTGTCAAGTTTTTATATTTCTTAACAAAACCACATAGAGCACATTTTCCATCCCAAACCTGAGTCTGTTTCTCTTTCCTGTTCTGATACGGTTTGCCATCTTTAATCTTGTGTCAACGCTCCGCTTAAAGGTGAACGACATTGCCCTCTGCTGGATGTCAGCCAAACTACAACTCTAAAAAAACAACAAAAAACTGTTGAAGAGGACGTAATTAGTTAATAAACCATTAACTGCCAATTAATCACAAGTTGATTAAATGCTTGCATCTGTAAATTCTACATTAAGACTCCGTACCTCATTTCTCTTGCAGCCTGTGCTGCAGTACTCCTCAGCTTTTGACGACGAGGTGGCAGAGTTCCCAGAGGACACAGCTGCAGAGCTGCCAGGCTGTCCCGACGCTATCCTGGAGAGCGTCCTGGAGGAGCCCCCCGAGGTTGAGCCGGAGCCCCAGCTGGAGGAAGAGAGCCCAGCCAATCAGGCGGAGTCCGCTCGCCCCTCTGCTGCTGTGGTGCACGGACCATACTACTATTTCTACCAAGGTGTGCAATTCCCTCCCCTGTCCAACAGCATGTGTGTAGAGATTATCTTCATCATTTGTTATCGTTTTTCAAAATTTTGTTTAAAAAAAAAAAAAAATCACAGGAAATTAGATTGTGTGCTTTAAAGTTTGGTTCTAACTAATTCAGTTTTTTTTTTTCCGGTCTCTTCCAGCTGACGACTGCCAGCAGATGTTCCTGCATCCCATCAACGTGCGCTGCCTTCTGCGTGAATACGGCAGCTTGGAGGCTTGTCCCGACTCCATCACTGCCACAGTGGTGGAGATTGTTGGACACACAGTCAATGAGGTCAGCAAAAAGAATTACTTGTGGAAAATAAGTTGACTTAAAGCTCTTCTTTTCTATTTTTCAAAAAAAGTGCTTTTACTTTATGTCAGTGTGTTTGCTTCGTTGGTTTATTTCAGGAGATCCGTCGTCGGCATCGCTATCTGGCTCACCTGCCGCTCACCTGCGAATTCAGCATCTGCGAGTTGGCCTTGCAGCCACCGATCCTGTCCAAAGAAACTCTGGACACGTTTGCTGGTTGGAACACTTCTTTCTGTTTTTTTTTTCTGTTTTTTTTACTGTTTTAACAGTCTTCACCCTCAGCTCATAAGACTTTTTTTTACACCTAAGTTATCTGTCAAACTTTTAGATGACTTGGAGAAGAGAAAGCGCCTGAGGCAGAAGAAGGCGAGGGATGAAAAACGCAGGGAGAAGCGCATTGAAATGGAGGAGAACAAGAAGCAGGGGAAATGTAAGAGAAGCCACTTTAAACTCGTAGAACTCGCTGTGCGATTCCGGGTTGATGTTTCTTTTTGTTCCTTCAGATCCCGAGGTACATATTGGACTGGAGAACCTTCATCATTTCCCAGCATTTGGCTCCCCCCCCAACTACAGCAGCCCACCAATCCAACCCAATTTTACTTTAGCTCCTCCTTCCCCCCTCAGCACCAGCCCTTCCTCTGGTAAGATTCACGTTTAGGTTTTATCCTTGTCGGAACATTATAAAATTCCCTCTAAATACCCCCTCCTCCTCTGTTTCAGATGGGATTATATTCCCGAGTCTGAGTGTGTCCTCGCCCACCGTGGGTAGCGTGGAGGACGATTCCCACTGCATGTCCTTTGCACAGGTGTGTGTTCAGCGAACATTTGTAGATCAACCAATGACAACAGAGTAATTAACTCCATGTGTTAATTCTGTGTAGATGCTGAAAGATGGGAAAGCCAGAGCTGATGCTGGGCTCAGGGTCACTCCAAAGAAAGGTGACACAAACCAAAGAATCATTTCTTAACTAATTATTGATGTTTAAATACAGAATAATTTTAGCTCTTCAGTATTTGCACATTGCCCACTCAGCCATTTTGGTTCAGGTGTGTTGGAGCAGAAGTGTATTAAAAGTTGCAGGACTGGAGCTCGAAACCCTCCCTGTGTTTACATTAACATAACCCAGGGCAAACTTTGCAGCACCTTCTTTCCTTCTTTCTTTTTATCTTTCTTTCTTTCAAGAAACATTGTATCCTTTTTCTTCCAATTTGAAATGTTGCACTGCTTCTCATAGTTACTGTATCACATTGAATCCTAATGGAAATACATTGAAGTTTGCGGTTGGGAAAGGCAAAAACATGAATCGGTGAAGGAGCTGAATCCATGTTACGACTCGTAGGATTGTTTCCAGCAAACATTTTGTAATAATTTCACTGATATCTGCGAATGGTAGGCCTGGATTGTTGTTGGAATAACTTATTTTAAATGTAACAAAAGTGTTTTTTTTGTTTGTTTGTTTGTTTTTTAAAAACTTCATCAGCTTTAAATAATCACTACTCTGATTCTACTTTGATTTCCTTTAATAGATGGTTTGATGAGTTTGAGTTGAAGCACATCCGTGAAATCAAAACATCATGAACTTTGTTCATGATGTTTTGAACAAAGGATTGTTTGTACGTATCCTTTTAAGAGAATGTTTGACTACGTATTGCGTTTTCTCCCGTGCAGACAAGCTGCTTGCCCCCCCAGCAGCAGACAGTGACGGGGAGAGCGACGGCTCGGATCGCGTTCCCGTGCCCAGCTTTCAGAATTCCTTCAGTCAGGCTTTCGAGAAGGCCCTTCTGCAGCTGGACAGCGGTGCCCCCGCCCCACCACAGCCTGTGGTGGAACCAGGTCAGCAACTGTGCAATCGCCCAACGACCCGATTGGCTGTCGGTTGACGCGCATTTCCTCACTCTCTCGTAATCTTGTTTCAGATGAAAAGGGAGGGAAGAAGAAAAAGAGAAAACAGAAACTTCTCTTCAGCACATCCATGGTTCACACAAAGTAGAAAAAAGAGAGTTCATTTAATGATTTTGTTTCTTCGGATCTTCCCGCTGCTTGTGTTTTATTTTCCTCTCCAGACATGTTGGAAATCTAAGCTATGAAAGTAGGATTTACCGAGTAGCCAAAGCTCACAATACTGCTGCTGCAGTTTCTTTTATTGTCCAACCGGACCCATCACACTGAAAGCTTTCTGGGTAACCCTGCAGTTCTGATGCAAAGTCAACAAATCTAACAAGTTGCTGTCTTCTAATATTTGTTCAAGCTTTCAGGCTTTTCATATCTTCCAAGTACATAGTTTGACACACCTTCCAGAGTATTGCACCTAGGGCGTATTACTAATAATAATAATATAGGCCAGGTCATGTGGAGGTACTTCATACTAGAGTAGCAGTCAGCCAGCTGCAGGTATGTTGCACCTACACCACATCATCCTGGACGCATGCCTTCCAAATAGTTTTGGAAAAGGTTGTATTTTCTAGCTCTACCATAAGGACATGTTGTAGTACGAGAAAGGAAACAGTATTGTTAACTAAAATAATATAAGTTCTGTTCACTCTACAAAGCATCTCTGCTTTTAGAAAGCTGAAACACGCACTTTCTTTTTCCTTCAGTTTGTCCTGCTTCATTTTCTGATTGGGAATGTTTACCCTAACTTTATCATTATCCCCAGTTGAAATTTGTTTGTGTGTCGGAGGACGTGCGGAGCCGGAGGATTGCTGAGATTTGAACTCTTGCTAAAGGTGAAGTGGATTTTGTTTTTGAGGGTTCTTCAGTTCACCTGTATTTTTGAGCAGGTTTATGGAGGTAGACAGCATAATTAGTATGTTGTAACAAATAAAGATTTATGCACAATTATAACCGTGTGCTGTAATTTCTGAAATCATGTTGATGCAGTACTGCTTTCGTTCCACACGAGGGCAGTGCTGCTAACGCCCGCCGTGTAGCAGGCAAAGTTGTCACTGGCCGTAAACCAGTGAGTGGTAAACTGCTGCAAAGTAGTAAATTAACACCCAAGTTATCCTTTGAGACTTCATTTTTGCGTACCATTGATGATTTTTTTTTTTTTTTTTACTAGATTGTTAATTTGTATCAAGTTTATTATCCAAATGTATGTCAAGTTATTTATTTTCCGTTCGTTGGAAACCGGAAGTTGGGAGCTGACACTTCACACCGTCTTCCGGATTATTGGAAACGTTTTATTCACGTACCTTTTAAATTGGGTTCTCTGGCAGACTTATTGTTTTTAATTTTGCGTCACTTCGGGTAATATGAAGTTCGCCATTTTGTGGGGAATTCTGAAATTTTTAGTCTTTTGTATCATTTTGAAAGAAAGGGGTGTCTGTCACTTGAGATTTTCCTTGTGCCATTAATTAGCCTTTTATTCAAAATACATGTTCTTTTAGAAATACGTTATCGTAAATTATTTGTTTTTTAAATTATGCTCCCACATTATACTATTAATGTTTTATCGTTTTCCAGTTGGTTCAAGACATTTTTCTCTGTTCGGTATTGAACTTATGTGAAGAGGATTTAAACAAAAACAACAAAAAAAAACACCTTTAATACACACCGACCAAAAGAAAATTTAAAAAGAAAGAAATTAATCAGAGTCAATGCTGCCCTCAGCTTTAGGCTCACAAAAAGTACAATTCCAGTGTGTGTAAATTAGATGGGTAGTGTTATCTTGTATATTTAAGGACTAAAATTGTATTCTTTCTGAAATATAATCTTTCAAATGTAATCTTTGTGTTTCCAAAAGTTAAGGTCAGTGGTGCACTGAAAAAAAATCAATTTTCTAACCATACCTTTCTGTAAAAACAGCACAACTCACAGATATAGCTTGTCAGCTATAGAACATTATAGTGTTTTAGATTTGTTTTTAACTTTGCTACAAGTTAAGATAAATTATAGCCATCCCTCAAAATAAGCCTCTCCACTCACCTGGCTCTATGCTGACATCATGAAAGGCTTATGTGAACAGAGCTTTTTCGCAGTACTTCTGTATATTTCTTGTTTGCCCTTTATTTGCATATTTCTACTCAACTTCCACCCTCATATGTGGTTATTTGAATTCTGCACTCCTGCAACAAAACCTTTTCAGGAAAATGAAGCAACAAAGAACAGACATGAAAACTGTCAAGACAGACAGGACAGTTTTCCTTACCAGAAATGTTCAAACTTCATTTAGAGTCCAATTATTTTAAAAATCTTTTTTTTTTTTTTTTTTCTGCAGAAATGCTCTACTTTCAAGGTCCTTTATTTTGAAAGTACTGGCCGGAAATGCGGCAGCCCGTTGGTCCAGCTTGATGGATCTCTGTCGCCAACCAGTCAGACCGCTTGTTGGCTTCTCAGCGCTGTCTGGTCGGTCCTGTCAACAACACTGCAACCTGAGACGGGATAGCCAGTCATTTGGCTAGCTGAGTAAACCAGCTAAATTAGCCACACTGCTAGCCTCTGTATTAACTAACCACCGAAGCTCTGGGACGACCGTGCAAAGTTGGCTGAATGTAACCCAGATTGGAGTTGATTCGACGGTGGCAGAGGGGGGGGGGGAAAAACCCCAACACTTCTCCGTTTGGTAAGTTGTCTCCAGAATGGATAGACCAGGCAGAAAAAGAGAGGCAGGTTCAGTCAGTGTTTCCATTTTGAAAGTTCGGCTTCTTGAGTTGTTAGCCTTTCGGTTGCTAGCGAGCAATCTGTTGATGCGGTTTACGGGTCCTCCTGTTGCAAGCCTCCATGGTCCGAGCTCTTACTACCTCTGAACAAGTTGTTGTTCTTTTTCAGTGAAAGTCTGTCCTGTTCGGTGCACCGTCAGAATTTGTTTTCGGTCAACTGGACCGGATACCGTCCCCGCTGATCCATATCGTTGGGATGAGCTGGGAGGAAACGAGGAAGAGATGACACTTGTTGAAATGTTTAAACTGAAACAGCTTTGGCTGGCTGGTACGCCGTTGTTATTGACCAAAATATGAACTAGCAGGCACGGTTTCTCATAAAATCTGCATTCACTGGCTCATACCTGGAGCTGCACCAGGACTTTTCCCGACCGATTCCAATTTCCTTTTTCTCTCTCTTTCCATTTCCTCCTCCTCGGTGTTTTGAGTTTGATATGGGCAGATTTTTTGGGGGAATTAATCACATTAAATTGAAAATAATAATAATCCAGGTCTCTTGATTGGTTTTTTGTTTGTTTGTTTGATTTAACTAGAATGGATTTTATTTATTGTCCAAAACTTATGTTCTTACACCTCTCTGATATTTAATAATTGTCTATTCAAATGTCTGACAGATTGATTTATAAAATTAAATCAACCCGCAGATTGTTTCTCTTGCTGCTACCATTATGAACAGGTTGCACACCTGTGTTTGTATGTGAACAAGCATCTTAACGCATCAAATTAGCCTCTGATTATCTGTGACTTTGACTTGTTTACAGTTGCATTTATTTATGTTGAAATTTTTACCTAAATTGACTCTTTCTTTGATCAACAAGACATGTAAAAATCAGAATGAGTTTAGATGCTTATTTGACTTCTTTACTTTTTTTTTTTGTTGTTGTTGTTTTTAACGAAGAATATACCAAATATTAACTAATTTGCGGAAATTTTGTTAAGATTTATTTTGGCAATATTTAAAGTTCAAATGTTGACCAGTCAATAATTATCTGGAGATTGAAATTGGCCAATTGTTTCTTGATTGGCCTCGGATTGGTAATCAGTTGGACAAATGCGGAAAAGTCTTTTTTGTTGATGTTTTCTTGTTCATCAAATGCATCAGAATAAACTACACCCGCCATTTTTGGCTCTACAGACAATCTTTTTTTTTTTTAAAAGAAAAAAAATGTCTGATAAAAATTATAAACGTATGCTTTGCACTTTTTGCCAATGCCGATTACTGAATGCAGTACAAGTTCTTTGGTAGAGTTAGTTTTTATTTCAACAACAAATGGGAAAAAAATAAAAAATTCACCAGTTGAGCCGCTGATTCCAAATAACTGAAATTTGGTAAATTTAGCTGCAATCATTTGTGTTAAATTTCATCTTAAATGACTCTTCAAGGACACTGCACACCTACATCAGGTAAATTACGACCGTGCTGAACCGCTCAATCTGTCATCTACCAATTTTTTTCTCAGTTTTTTTTCCCCTTGATCGGGGATTGGCAGCTGAAATACTGAGAGATCTGTGGAATAAATTCTTATGTCGGCAAACGTTGCAAGTCACATAAACCAGAGAGCGATAGAACAACTTGACTTTAACTTATTAGTTTAGTTCAAACAAAAAGACAGCTGTGTTTGATTTTTGTATTCTTTAAATATCAAGTAGTTGGTTTACTTTAGTCTTTTAATTCACCTCTTGGTAGTGATTCATCGATTACTCAATCGAAAACTATTTCAATAATCGATGAATCACAATTGACCCAATTAATCACGATTGAACGGATTAATAATTTCAGCCTTAATTATATTCACCAACATAATTGCTTTCCTCATATTGTGCAGGTCTAATCTAATCGCCTGTACCGTAATCTGTAAAGACGAATGGCAGCCACCATCTTTATTAGTCCTTATGGATGTTTCGTTATTAAACCTGATGCTTGGTCAGCTTCTGAAACTCTTTCAATTTAAACGTCTGAGGGAAATTCCTTTGTGTAACCTTTGAATAAACCGGCCGAGCCACGTTACTGACTTGATATCCTTTGGTGTCAAAACAAAACGGACTCCCTGCAGGTTCACGCTGTGGCCTGCAGGAACTGCCTGCTAAATACCAAAATGCATTTGTGATCTTCCTCAGTCTTAATGCCAAATATGTAGATGAAACTAGCTTTTATTTAAAACAAACAAACAAAAAATTCCCCAAGTTTGTTACTTTTATTTTGTCATCTGCAGGTTTCGGTTTCAGTCATGGCTGGTGTGCAGAATACATGTCTCAGCCGATGTAAGACAGAGACTGATCTAATCCCTGCTGGGCTGCCCGACCCCACCATCAGAGTAAATGTTTAGCATTCCATCCTGGCAGAGGCGTTTCCTGTCAACATGAAAAGGTCACTTTTTAAACAAAAAAGAAAACTTAAAAAAAAAAAAAACAACAACTTTGCAACGTCTTCTCTCCACTGTGCTTTCTCAGCATTGCTTTCTTTTCCTCCTTCCTCGTGTCCTACTGACTCAGCTAAAAAAGGGAGTGTTAATTCCACTTCTGATACACGCAGATTGATTTTGCATAGACATGCACGGGGTAAAAAAAGCGCGGGGTATTAGGAGTAGCGATCCAGCCGTTGATGCAAATATACGTACTGTAGAGAGTCAACGGAGAGCCGTGCGGAGTTGGTGAATTTCCTGGAGTACTCTGCCGTATTTTTACATCCCAACACAGTTTGCCACAGTCGACTCAAATGCATGGGCGTGACTGTGTTTACTCAAGTCTGTGTGAGTGTGCATTTTATCATCCATTTGCTTCAGTAAAGAAGGCGTGAGAACGCCACAGTGACGCCACAGTTGGACTAATCCTTTTGTGGCTCTGCAGTGATTTTGTCCTTTGTTCCTACTTTGTTGTCTTGACTAATGAAAAGCTTTTGTGTGCCTGTGTATTTCTCTTAAGCATCTTCAACCCGGTCCCCCTTGTGTGCTATGACATCGTGGCTTGGCTACAACAAAGGCCCAAGCTCTTCCACAGACGGTTAACACCTGCCAAGGTAGGAGCCCGTGGTGGGATTATTTGTCGTAACTCAAAGAATCTACCAAGTCTGTGCTACAAAGTCGACGAGCGCAGGAACATGTGGAACGCGTTATCAGACGTCAGAGCCTCTTAAAGGGCCGGGAAATAATTGTCTGCGTTTCAGTTTTGGCTCAAGTTGTCACTCTGGCCATGCTCGCTTAATTATATTTAATCATTAATTTCAGTTATCTAATTGCTTCATTATCCTCAAATAAGGGTCAAAGGTCTAAAATGAGAGCGGAAGTTAATAAATGGTAGAGCTGGATTGTTCCCGGCAGCCTGCTAAAAGTTTTCCACGGAGTCCCTCATTCGACGTCGACGGCTCGACACGCCTGAGTTACAAGGAAGGTAAACAGTGATATTGTACCGCTGTCCACCCCCACCCCCCGCCTGTCCCGGGATTCACCTCGGAGACGTGCGGTCGTTACTCGTGATTGTTACTGCACCAGTAATTCCAGCTTTGTGCTCTGGGTTTTTGATTTTTTTTTTTTTTTTTTTGCTTTTCCAGTCAAACAACAATAAGAATATGTTTGAAAAAACAAACAGAGGGACTTACTTCCCGGAGGTGAATCTGTATCAGTACCAATGTAGTGCAGATACCATGTTAGGGTGAGCAGTCAGGCAGGAAAATAAATAAATAAAAATGCACAGGTTACAAGTAATTGTTATTAGCCTTTGACTGTTTTTTGGTCTCGGGTGTTTTTTAAAAGTTGGAACATTTTCTGTCATACCTTTTGTAAGATTTGTAACCTTTTTGCTGAATTTTGCCACACTAGCGTCACTCCTCTATTCATCTTTCACTTGCAAGAAAAGTCATTTTTTTAAAAGCCAGAAGGAGTGTCCTCCTGCTTTCCTTAATGTAATTGTTTTTTTGACTACAGTCAGCAAGACAAGCAGCAGACTCCGGGGTAGCCAACCACGTTAATAATCCAGTTCATGGAATGTAATAATTGTTGACTTTGTTTTGTAAAAAGAAAAAAATATATATTGTTTGAATGTTGCTGTAGGGTTTAGTATATCCTGGTGTGTCATTATCTAAGACTGCATACATGTACAGCCTGTTTAGAGTTATTTAAAGGAGTGTTTGATAAATTCACTTTTTTATATTTTTTAATTTTTTATTTAATCTAAAGTCTACTGCCTAATCAAATATAAGCTGATTGTTTTCCCACTTAATAAATTAGCTCTCCTGGCTATAAAAAAAGGTAAATAAAACACCTTCCACTTTACTGCTGGTAAAGATGTGTAAAACAACAACCACAAAACTGTTAAAATTACTACTTGTCATAAAAACATGACGACTAGCATGTCGCTGTTTGCTTTTGTTCTGATGAGTGAAATTAGGAGAGGTTTTCACAACATTCCCTTTTTTCATCTGCCAAGACCAAGATCTTCAAAACTGTAAGATAAGACGATATAAGAACATTGTTTAAATAATTTTCCTAACTTCTGGGTTATTTTATTTTCTGTTTCTTCATCAAGCATGTTCCTGAACAAACAATTCTCCAAAGAATAAACAGAGCACCTTTTAATGGCACTGCTTTTTAGTAATTTTACATTCTTTACTGACCCTAAAAATTGCTGTTTTCCAGTCAGCTGCGACATCCAGTGAATAATTTAGCAGCTAGAGTAGCATTTACTGGTAGGTAGTAGACTATTGGCAACTCTGATACAAGTAATCAGCAAAGCTGTTTTAAGGAAGCACAATAGCATTTGATAGCATTTGAAGATTGATTATTGTGCGATTTAGAGATATTAAAAAGTTAAAGTCCTTTTCTTTTTGTGTATTTGTTGTAAAGGATGGCGGCTCAGGTGGAGGTTCAGACCGGTGAGGTCGGGGGGACCGGGGCAGGAGGACGACTCCATCTCAGTCCCTTGACTGACGGCAGCAATACAAAAGTCACTGAGATGCCGTCTATCGCGTTGGAATCCAACAAACCTGCCCCAAACCCTAAGCCTCGGCTCACGCCCAAGCCCTTCGCCTTGGAGAAAAACCCCACCATTAAGCCCATACTCGCCCCCAAACCCCAAACCAAACCCCGCCCGGAGCCCACTCGCATTTCTGGGTCCAAACCAGATCTGCCAAACACACCGAAACCAACAGTGAGGCTGGTGTCCACCAATCCCAACCGTCCTGCTGCCACTTCCTTCAGAACACCGAATTCATTAAAAACTGGCCAGACAACCAAGCCTGTGATCCAGGCTTTTAAACCGGTCCCTCCTCTTGATCCCGAGGAGCCCAGTAAATCAAGCCGTCCCGTCCCGATCAGCAGACAAAAACCTGCTGCGTCAAACTTGGCCTATTCCAAGAGTCTTAAAACATATTCGGCAGCTGAGTGGTCTGGAGCCACTTCAGACAAAAATGAGAGCGGTGAGAGTAAGGAAGGATCTATGATCAGAGCTAAATCGATGGAGTTTCTTGCTGCAATAGGGCAGGATGAAGAAGCAAAAAACAAATCTTCTCCTGAAGCAGTCGTGCAACTGCGGACGCATCCCAGGAGACCCAGACCCGTTTCGGCTATTTTTTCTGCTGCACCAGCTAAAACGGAGACACCCGTCCCTGCTCCTCGCTGGGTGGCGAGGCGACCCCTTTCGGCCGATCTCACGTCTAAGTTTGAGTCTGTCGGTCTGTCTCTGCACCGGAAAAGCCCCAAAGCGAACACTCCACCGGATCAGGTTCAAGAACAAGAGAAAACTCCTTCCAGCGCAACATCAGACAGTGCTGACGGCTTTGCTGAGCAAACTCACCCCGAGCAAAACGCGGAAGAAACTGCTGCGAAGGACGGTGAGGACGTTAAGCCGGTGGCGAGCATCAAGTCTCGGATAAGTCTCCTCCTCGATGCATCGTCCTCTCCAGGCGCGGCGGCCGATCCGCCCTCTCCGGTGCAGCCGGTTCCGGATTCGGAACCGTCCGTGGGCGTGAAGCAGCTCATCAAGCAACTGACCGTGGATACCACGGCGAGTCCGGTCCCCGCCGTGAAGCCGGTTTTGAAGCCCCGCCCGTTGCCTCTGGATCTCACCAAAAAGTAAGAGCTCCGCTTATTCTCTTTCATCTGCTTGTTTCTGTTTAGAGTTTTTTTTTCTTCTTTTTTTTGTGTGTGTGTGCATGAGTTCCATTGTCATGCATGCTTTTGTCTTGTCTGATATATGTTCATCAGGTTTTCATCCGAGGGCTCACCAGACCCTGAGGCAGCGGATCGACATGACATCAGCAAAGAGTCTCAGAGAGGGGTAAGAGAGGGGCCGTTTTGACCATTGTATTTTTAGCAGACAAATGAGAACAGCAGTGAGAGGTGTTTTTACAGCTTAGTTTTAGGAAACACTTTTAGAGCCTATTGTGTGAAGAATGTAAAGGAATGGAGGAAATGGCAGGACAAAGGGTTTACCATTTGAAATCTGGACATGCAGTTGAGGTCAGGAGCTTTTATACACTCGCAAAGACACAGATCGCATAATATTTTGATTGCTCTTTACCCCAGGGTAAATGATCATACAATATGTGCACAAGTTTGAATTTATTTTAGGTTTTCATGACCACGCCCATTGCATTAGCCCATATTCAGAACAATTGGAAAGTCCAAGGAACTCCTTTGAGAGCTGAATAAATCCCACAGCTGATATTGATTTGCACATAGGATCAGGAATGATTTTTAAGAATTGACAGATTTCAACTGTTTCATTGTCTTTATGTGCATTCTTTCCTTCATGTGTTCAACAAATTCTCCATAACTTTACTTTTATCCTGGTAACAATGTTCATATCCGATAATAGGTATTGCAACAGAAAATGTAGGTCATAAATTGATGAAAAAAGGTTAAAGCCAAGACATCTAAATTTAATTCTTCCCTTTAAAAGTTAGTGGTATAAGGTCTCTTTAATAAGGCTTGGTTGCAGTTTCAGCGACTCATCCACTGTTACGTTTACATACTTAAAGGTGGGTTAAAGACTTGACCTCCTATGTTGCATCTTGTTCTGTTTGTCGTGCTCATTTCCTGGTTTAATGGTTGTTAAAGCTTCATTCCAGAGTTGTGTTTAAACTGTCTCTGCTTCCTTTCTAAAGACTTTTGCAATACAGTTAATCTAACTTGTGTGGATCTTCTCTCATCTTCCCAGGCCGAGGAATCAACAACCACTCCCAATGACCACAAGATGTTCCTGGATTTTAAGGGTTCCCCATTAGAGTCCAGAAAGGGCCTCTCACCTGAAGGGTTGGAAGCAGGACTCCTGTGGACTCATCCTGAGGAAAGCGGTTCTGGTGCCGAGCTGCACACAGTGCGAGCTTCCTTGTTTGAGAACATTGTGGATAGGCAGAGTGTGTTAATGATGGACCAAGATGAATCACCCAAGGATGTTGGCGTGTTCTTCACGAGAGGAAATGAGGAGGAGGAGGATGATGATGGATCCCTCGTTACAGCCACCTACAGGGAATCCGTGTCCCCCTCGGATCCGTTCCGGGTCTCACATGCCTTCGACACGGTCCAGGCGGCTGAAGAGAACCGAGCAGTGAGTGAGAGCGTCCCGGCGGCCCAGTGGGAAGACAAGGCCATGACGCTCCGCACCAGGCGCTCAGAACGAGCCAGGCCGGCCGTACAGATGGCCGACCCACCGCCGCGGTACCTCAGAGTGGGGGCTTTGCACAAGTGGACCACTGCCAGTTTTGATCAGGGGGAAGGGTCACATAAAGGGATCCCGCAGGAATTGGAAAGCGAGGGGCAAGCGGGTTTGGAGAAAGACCAGGATGTAGCCGCCCCTAAACGTTTAAAAATGCTGCAGGGAGAAGAGCCGCAGAAACCCAAGGCCACCTACTTCGCTTTGACTGGACAGATGCAAGACACAGCATCTCCCGGAGGAGTGGGATCGAGCCTCGCCGGTGCCAATCTGCACTTCAATGATCTATCTGTGAGGTCAGCTATGGGGGGCTCACAGGGACAAATCTATTCAGTCAGGAGAAACCCTTCTCTAGAAAAAGCGTTTGGGCAAATCTCCCCCACTCAAGAGAAGTTTGATGAACTAATGCAAAGGAACACCATCCCGTCCATGGAGATCAGCTCCCAGATGGAGGAACAAACCAAAGAAGATGTAATGGAATTAAAAAAGACAAAAGAGCATCAGGAGAGAGAAAGACACCTGGCTAAGATGAATGAGCACGAGGAGCAAGCACAAGTAGACTTTGAAAGAATGAAAGAGTTGGAGAGACAGCGAGAGTTTGAACGACAAAGGCAAAAAGCGTTCGAAAGGGAGAAGAGAGAACTTGAGGAGATGCAGCAAAGACAAAAACTCGACATGGAAAAACAGAAACGGCAAGAACTGGAGAGGGAGCGACAGCGGCAACTCCAGAAAGAAAAACGAGAAGAGGAGAGGCAAAAAGAGATGGAGAGGGAGCGCGAAAAGGAGAAGCAGAAAGAAATGGAGCTGCAACAGCTTGTTGAGTTGGAGAGGCAGAGTCTTAGAGAAAAGGCTGATAAGGAGGCCGAAAAATCGAGACAGATGGCATTCGAGCAGGAAATGCTGAAGATAAAAGAGCTTGAGAAAAGGGCTAAACAAAAGGAGATGGAGATGGAAAGGAAGAGAGAGCTGGAACAGAGACAAAGGGAGATAGAAAAGGAGAAGAGACAGCAAGACTTGGAGAGACAGCAGTTGGAGAAAGAGAGGCTGAGAAAAGAACAGGGGAGCGAAAGGAAGAGGAAAGAGATGGAGAGACAGCAGCTAGTTGAGCTAGAGAACCAGACATCAAGAGAGAGGGCAGAGAAAGAAGCAGAGCGATTAAGACAGATGGCTCTGGAGCAAGAAAGTCTGAGAATAAGGGAGCTTGAGAAAGAACGGCAGCGTGAGTTGGAGATTCAGATGGAAAAGGAGAGGGAGTTGGAGAAACAGAGGCAGAAACAGCTGGACATGGAGAGAGAGCAGTTGGAGAATGAGAGGCTGAAACGAGAACAGGAGCAGGAAAGGAAGAGGAAGGAGTTAGAAAGGCTCAAAGAGATGGAGAAGCAGAGACTGAGAGAAAAGGAAGAGAAAGAGGCCGAAAAATTAAGACAGATGGCTTTGGAGCAGGAAGTGTTGAAGATAAAAGAGCTTGAGAAGGAGCAAGCAAAACAGAGGGAGTTGGAGATCGAGCGTCAGATGGAGATTGAAACAAGAGAGAGAGAGAAACGGAGGCAGAGAGAGGTGGAAAAGGAGAAGCAAAGGCACCTGGACCTCGAGAGACTGCAGTTCGAGAACGAGCGGCTGAGACGAGAACAGGAGAAGGACCGGCAGAGGAAGGAGCTGGAGACAGAGAAACATAAAGCAAAGGAAAAGCTGGAAAAGGCGGAAGCAGAGAAAATGAGGCACATAGCCAAGCAGCAAGAATCAGAGAGGCAGCGCCTGAAGGAGAAGCAGAAGAAAGAGGAGCAGGAGAGGCTGTGGTTGGAGTCGTCCACTCTGAGACCCAAAGTTCTGGACCTGGACTCTGTCCTCAGAAGTGACCCGCTGTCTACTGCGTCTCCCCAGCACAGTGACACCTCACCACGATGGAGGGAGCCATATAAACCTGGGATTCTTGACATCGACTCCTTTACGACTCAAGGCTCACCAAGCAAAGACTCGCTTCCTGCTTCTGGTATTCTGGGTCTAGATGCTGAATTTGGGGGTTGGTTGCAGCCCACGCCCGAAAGAGACATCAGCTGGAAAGTCCCGGCACAGACTTCAGCAGGTTTCTCAAGTCCGGTGTGGACAATGTCCCCTCAGGATCCGTGGGAGCTGAGGCCTGTTGAGATGTCGGTGGACAAACCTGTGATGGAACCCAAGAGAGCATCCAGCAAGCTCAGCCCAGAACAACTCCTCTTTAAACAAGAGGAGAGGCATCCCAGCCCACAACGTCACAGGCCCGCTTTCCTAGATGAGCCCCTCTCCTCGTCTCCTCTTTCAGGGAAAGAGCCACAAACGAGAGACTCTCCTCATGAACTTTCCCACAGTAGCCTCGGAGAGCAGATCTGGATCCCAAGAGAGCCCCAGCCTCCAAAAGAAAGGAGAGACGCCCACGGCCACAGGAGATCCCATGGATCCCAGGTGAGAGAGACTAATCTGATCAGGCAGTGGCTGCAGATGCAAGGTTTCCCCCCAGAAAACTTGCTAAGCCCGGTGGTTGGCCACTAGGTCAGTCATTCATCCAATGGCCCGTTGTGTTTTTGAGTTAAAAAATGTTTTAAGTTGACAGAAAATTTGAAAATACCACTTGATAATCGTGTTATTGAAAAATTGGAAGATTCACACCTGAACATCAACCATAAAGGCTTAAAAAATGCACACATTTTATAAATATTTAAATAAGCAGTTCTTAGCCTGGTGGGGCACAAGTAAAGCCTGGTGGCCCGCCAGACTTATAATACACTGAGATGGACACTTAGTGGAAGGGTTCTTCCACCAGCTGCTGATTTATCTTTATAGCTTTTCGAGCATCAAAAATGATTTCAGGCCTTAACTGTAGTCCTTGTTTGGCTGCCAGGAGCTGAATCGGATGCGCTCTCGGAGCATGTCGAGGAGATCGGCTCCTTCCAGCAGCGCCGTGGAGGGAGGCCTCCTCAGGATGAGGAGTCGCAGCGCCCACCGAGAGCTGGACCATCACAGTTCGGTGAGTACGCCTGAATTTAAAAACGAACATATTTGAATGTGAGCTCCGTCTCGAAGGTCACTATTTTTAGCTCACCAGATGTGAGCAATGCTTTTTTGTTTGTTTAATACAGTGTACCTTTGTGTTGTTGAGCACTAAAGACAATAGTCAACAGAGGTTAATTGCTGCTGAAATTTGCCGAATCGATGACTAATGTCGCAGGCGTCGCCCGCGCCTTTTAGCCATTATGCTCTTGGCAAAAGTGGGTCAGGTGCACGGAGCACCCTGTTCCTCCAGACTGAAACAGACAAATGATTATTAGCCGGATGTTATTAGCGCTAATTTATCAGGAAGCTGTCTGCAAACCTTTGAAGAGAAACGGCCAGTCATGATTATGTGCCCTAAACACTTTGGTGTGAGTGTGCTCCTCTTCTGGTTCCACCTGTTTGACATCAAACACTGTAGCTGCTGCTTTTTTTTTTTTTCTTCTTCTTTCCTCATTTAGGTCTCGGATGAGTAAACAATAGCTGCTCAGTTGGAGTTGTTCTCATTACCTCCACACACGTATCAGTTGATTGAAGCCTGCAGAGTGGTAACCGCCTGTAGATGGGAGGGTTTAGTTTTGCTCTTTGATATCGACACTGTAATTGTAGGCTCAGAATGAAGGCCTCTAATGTACTGAGTTGCACAATGACACACTGCTGCGGTCCAGAGCTCTGATCAAGTCAACAGCACCATCTAGTGGTTGTGGGTGGGATTTGAAGCTGACTGCAAAAGAATAGGATTAAGAGTTTATTGTAATTGAGTTACAGGAATTTAGTTAAAATGTGTTACTTGGATATTACTAATTGTTGAGCTATATATATATATATGTATATATGTAGATATTTGTTTTTATCTGGTGGATTTTAGCTGCATTAAAGGGATTCCTGTTTTTCTCTTGAACTGCTGCAGTTGGTGATTTGCAGGTTAAATATTGAAAATGGATATGATCAGATATGATTTTTAAAAACCAAAGAATGAGATCAGATTAAAGTGCAGTTAAAGGCAATGGACAAATGCTTTGATGCGTCTAATAACTTTATTTCCTTTGTGATAAATACTGATGTCGGGTATTGATTTAAAAAAAAAACAAAGAAAACAAAAGAGTAAAATTGCAGGTTCTTCAGTAGAGACAGTAGTGTTAAAACCAGCAAAACAGAGTTCTACAAAAAAAAATTACATTACAAGAATAAAATCTTAAAACTATGAGAATAAGTTTGTACGACAGGAAATTGAAATAACATGAGAATAAACTCTCATTAAGTAATATGAGAAAAAAAAAGGTTATAGTAATACAAGAATAAAGTCATGGCATTACCAGAATAAATCATAATAATACAAGACTACAGAACTACAACAAAAAGTCATAATGTTGAGAAAAAAGTCGTTACAATACAAGAAAAATGTCATAATACAAGTAAAAGCTGTAATAATACAACAAAGTCATAACACTATAAGTAGTAATGATACAAGAATAAACTCAAAATGTTATTCAGGTAAGTCATAATAAATTAGTAGTAGTATTTTTTAAAAACCACCTTCATAAAAAACAGTAAATGAATGAATGTTGATTGTCTTGTGAAGTTATATTTAATTATTGGTTTTACAAATGGGACATATTTAATCTGTTAACACTTCAGCATTAAGTTATTATCAGCACTTTGAAATTATTGTGCAAACTAATGAAGAAAAGAGGAAAAGTTTTTGTTCAGTTTTGTTCAGTTTTTGAACAAAAACTGTTCAAAAACAGTTTTGAACAGTTTTTCTTCAGTTTTTGAAGAAAACTGAACAAGCTAGTTACATCAGAACTTGATAACTATATCCAAGCTTTGCTCTCATTAAAACACAACTTTTTTTCTAGTCATTTGAATAAGCTTTTTCTGTCTTTATTCCGAAAATATTATACCCTGATTGTCATATTATGACTTTATTCTCGTAGTTTCAGCAAAACACAGACTAAATCTGGCTCTAATCCCCCATCGTAAATATCAGCCAGGAAAGACTGTCTTTTTTTCTTTCTTTCTTTTTTTAAGACAAGCTCTTTATTGATATTTTCTTATTGACAGTTAGCATATTTGTTAGCTCCCATTATATATTATTAATCTAGCATTACTAGTAATATTATCACCCATCAGGTCGGATGATTTTTATTTATTTAAATAATGTGGTCATATGGGTTGCATGGTGACATCAGCTCTTTAAGTGTGGGTGCCTGTAGCTGGGAGTGCGGCAGAGCAGAGATGGACTCCGTGCTGAGAGTCCTCCTGTACGTGTGGTCGTGCTGTCTGAGTCCGTGGTCCCTCTGGGTAAGTCTCTGATCACTTCTCTCCTTACACGGGCTTCTCTGAAAACATTTACACACTGGAAACTACCCTCAATGTGTGATGGCTACATCATATTTCTGGTGCCGTTGTTGGCTTGAGTTTGTGGCTGAGATTGTTCTTAGTGTTGAGGTCAGAAGACTGAAAGCAGTGAGAGCAGCTGTGATTCACCGCCAAGTGGATGATGTCATCAGGAGGATGAGAAACACTGGACTTGAAAGTTGGCAGTGGGGATGTTACACCCAAAGACGTTTAATATTTAAACTAGAAATCTTTGCTCATATGCCATTTAATTCTAACACATGGATTGGAGATGCTCTGACAACAATGTTGAGGTTGACTTTTTATTATTATTATTATTCTGTAACGCTTTATGTTGCTTATGGTAATTGCTGGATTCCCCCGCAGTCTTGAAAGCTATAGAAGTATTTTATTTTTGTTTTTCCTACTCTGGATATGTGTGGAAAAAGAAAATCTAAATTGAAAATATTAGATTTTCTAGACTTTTTTTCTTATTCTATT